>OMPJ01009928.1:0-37899 GCA_900312935.1 Carapus acus
TCCTGTCAATACACATTCTGCACTCTGAACCAGCTAGAGAGGCTTCTGTGTCTTGTTGCTACAGCCTGTTAATGAAGATTTACATTTATCCAGTGTGAAGTTAACAAAAGCTTCAACACGTTTTTCAACATCTTTTGAGGACACCATGTGCCTAACCTTAGCAATATCATGTAAGTGAAAGAAGGCAGTTCTCAGTGTTTCTCAGTGTCTGCACCACTGAGCAGTGCTTGATTATTGGTGCGAACAGCAGCATATGGTCCACCATTTGGAATTCCATGGATTGAGCCAGCCTATGTATCTGAGTCGCACTGATGATTCAGAGAGATGAAATCATGTCCCTGAGCCTCACTAACAGTGATTCTTTTGTCAGGAGTCAAGTGTAGCATTTGTTTCAAGAGTCTTAAAAACGCTCCAATATTTTCAAACTCATCCTCTATTACTGGATGAAAGTCTTTGATATCATCCAGACTCTTGAATTTCCTGGATTTAATCAAGGGTTTAACAACGCTAAGGTCAGTTGTCTTTATGTACTCTTGTGTTGTGTTCATCCTCCATGTTGGATCTTGCCTGAAAAACAAATGGGTGTACTGACCCGCACTGAGCATGTGGTCATCTGGCAGGCCCTGCATCTGTACAATCATGCTCATTACATTAAATTTACACCCAGCATATAGACTGAACCCAAGGTATAGGTAAGCCATGACACAGCCAAGAGACCACATATCTATGGCTTTGGTGAGTGGTAAACCCAAGGAAACCTCTGGAGCCCTGTAAGCAACAGCTTGAACCATTTGTCCAGCCCTCAATTGAGAAACATGACATGCATTTCCAAAATCAATCAACTTTACCCTGAACGGCTCTTTCTCATGATCCACAAGCATGATGTTATCTAATTTAATGTCACGATGAACAATACCAATGCTGTTAATGGCACTTAGAGCAACAAGCAGCTGCCTAATGATCACCTGAATCTCAGACAGAGCCAGTGGCAAGCGCCTGTTTCGAATGAAGTCAAACAAATTTTTGTCTAATTGCTCATAGACCAGACAAATCAGCTCTGATGTGCTGTAATGTTCAATGAACCTCACAATATTGTGTTCATCTGGATCAAAAACACTGATTTGTTTCATTGCATTTATCTCCCTCTCAGCTGATTCCCTGTAAGACTGCTTTGGCATTATCATCTTAACGGCTACTGTTTCCGCTGTGCCATTTTTAACACAGCGGAAAATCTGCCCAAAGATACCACTCCCAAGTTTCACTTGCTTAATGTACACTGGAGGAGACATTTCCAAAGGTAATTACAAGCAAATGCCCACAAGGGACACAAATAACTTCAACCTGTTTGATGTCAGATATTGACCGAACAATTTTGACTACTTTTCCTCGTCTTCATGACATCATGCAGTGTTCTGATGTGTCATATGCAACGAAGACTGATGACATGCCAACAAGGCCAAAGTCTTCATTTGAGGCGCAGATAAGGAGCGTAAGGAAGTTCTGAGAAGATCTCTTAAATTTAATAAATTTCCTTGAATGCCTTAATTTTTTGTTACTATTATTTGCATGACTGATGTATTGAATCCTTTTATGTCGCCAAAATGGATCATGCTTTCCTTCCTTTCTCTGTCCTTTCTATCATCAAGACCCACTGCCCTTATTAATACCCATGAACCCAGTCTGTGGTCTTTCTCTTTTCCTTCCACCGTGCAGCTTCATCTCCAACATTCTCCAATCAAAATATACACCATCTCCTCTGCACATAATCAAACCATCTCAGTCTTTCCTCTCTGACCTTAAACCCACATAGCTCCGCCATAGTTGTTCCTCTGATGGTCTAATTTCTAATGCTGTCCAACCTGGTCTCTTCCAAAGAAAGAGGTGGCATCTCTGCCACCTCAAGCTCACCCCTCTGTCTCTTTGACAGACACTGTTTCCAAACCATACCTCATAGCAGGTGTCACTGCCATGGTGTATGGCAGTCCATACATCTGCACCACCTTAACATACTTCTCTGCCACACCTCTGCCACACCTGACTCCCTACCACACTTCCTCTCTTGGTATCATATGCTTTCCATAAAGACACATTTCAACTCCCTCTGACCTTCTCTGTACCTCTTCATCAGCACTCTCAGGACAAAAGTGGCCTGAGTGGCACTCTTTCTTGGAGGAAGCCATACTTCTGCTCACAAATTGTAACCTCCTGCCTTAGCCTAGTTTAGTAATTCCCATATAATGTCATGGTGTGTTTCATTAGCTTTATGCCTCTGAAATTACTACAACTCTGCACGTCACCCTTAATCTTAAAGATTGGTGCCAATCCACCTCCCTTTCACTCGTGACGCATCTTCTCTTCTCTTAAGATTGTGTGAAACAATTTGGTTAGAAATTAAATCCCACTTCTCACATCTCCATATCTCTAAGGTAATGTCTTCCGGACCAACCACCTTTCCAGCCTCCACTCTTTTCATAGTTTCTCTAACTTCCATCTTACCAATTTCCAGTGCTTCTTGCTCCATAACTGTTCCTTCATCTGTCTCTCTTTCTCCTCATGCATTAGCTCCTTAAAGCACCCCTTACCATGTCAATGCTCACCAACCCTTCCCTTCTGCTGATGATTCTCTGTTTTATTACTCTGCATAGTGTTAGGAGAATACCTTTCACTCTCCTGTGGATTCTTTTATCAGAGGGAAGAAATGATTGACAGACTGCAGTGACCTCAATTCAATTTAGTTTACTCACAATCTTGAGGCAGCTATATTGAACAGGAACAGAAGCTTCTGGGGTCAGTCTCCTTTCCCTGACAGCAGTGAGGTCAGTTCACAAAGTCTGATCCCCGTACAATTCTTTCCCACAATATTTTATACAAAACAGAGTAACTACGAGCCACTCTCTCTTTAGGGGTGGATGATCCTAATTGGTCCAGATTTTTACAATAATTGCACCCAAACCCTCTGCTGCCATCCACGGGTCATGGGTCACTCCATTCCCAATTCAAGGCTGTTAGTCTGCTGGTCATTTCTTCTAACATTTGCTTTTCTAACTCTACAAAATGTCCGTCCCAAACATTCCCAAGGTTAGTTATTAATTCTATAGTAAGGATAAATGGTTAACATAACAAGGTTATATGGGTAAATACCTCTGGTTGATTTCTACTTTTTTCTCCAGCACAGGGAGCACTGTTAAATGTGGCATGTATTCCTTTACAAGCCACACAATACAAGTTCCTCTCTTTTTCTTTTTCTTCTCTTTTTTTCTATCATAAAATTTACTACAGCCTCCACCTTGGCCACATCTCTTTTTGCAACTTGTTGTGCCATGAAGTACCCTTGTCTGCTGACTTCATCTCCCCGTCCAGCGCACCTTGTCCTCACCAACTTCTTACTCTGGATGCCCTTGTACCACCACCGAGTCCCTTTGCCTGCCTTCATCTGCCCAGTGGTAACACCACACATCTTTCGACCAAATTTCCGTCACCATCTTAATTGTTCTCTTTCAGTCATCCGATAAATCCTCATGATTTCCCAAAGACTGACCTGAACACACCTAGGATTGTGTCAGTGTTGGGAGAGAACACAAATAGGGGGACAAGGAGTCAGATGGCTGAAGCAGGATTGCACCAGGGATGAAGGTTGTGTCTGGCCAGGTCGAGAGTCTGTTGTTTGTTTAGAGTGGTCAGGGAGCGAGAGCATGCTGATCTTTCAATGGGTCTTGACCACCACATGGAAGAGATTGCAGTCCTGCAATTTAAGGGACTGTCTGTTCCTCTAACTGAAACTGAGAGATGGTTCCACAGGAGAGGAGCCTGAAAGTTGAATGCTCTACCCCTATTCTACTCTTACAGATTCTAGGAATTACAAGTAACCCTGGATTCTGGGATCGCAGAGTTCTGGTTGGGTAATAAGGCACCATCAGCTCTTAGAGATATGATAGTGCCATTAAGGACCTTGTAGGTAAGGAGAAGAATTTGAAATTCTCTTCTTGATTTTATAGGCAGCCTATGCAGAGAACCTAAAGCAGGAGAAATGTGGTCTCTTTTCTCACAATTCCTGTCAATACACGTTCTGCACTCTGAACCAGCTAGAGAGGCTTCTGTGTCTTGTTGCTACAGCCTGTTAATGAAGATTTACATTTATCCAGTGTGAAGTTAACAAAAGCTTCAACACGTTTTTCAACATCTTTTGAGGACACCATGTGCCTAACCTTAGCGATATCATGTAAGTGAAAGAAGGCAGTTCTTGACATTTGTTTTATGTGCACATTTAGAGACAAATCGTAATCAAAGATTACCCCCAGATTTTTTACAGTGGTGCTGGGGGCCAAGGTTATGCCATCCAAAGTAGCTATATCATTACAGAGTGAGTTTCTATTAGGTTCAAATAACTTAAGTTTTATCTGACTTCAGTAACGGCACGTTACAAGTCATCCTCATTATGTCCCAAGGGCAAGCCTGTTTAGCTAGATGCAGTTGTGTATGATCAGTATAATAGTGAAAATTGATAGGGTGTTTCCTGATAATACTACCTGGAGCAGTGGTTCTTAACCTTTTTTGGAGGTACCGAACCCCACCAGTTTAATCTGCGCCTTCACTGCACCCTTGTTACAGTTGACCGAAAGTTACCGACACGGGTGTGTGTGTGTGTGTGTGTGGGGTGTTTGCTAGCGACAATATATTCATTCGATCGAAAGTTGTCGACGGGAGGTACCAAACCTCACCAGTTTCATGTGCGCCTGGTTGTTGACAATTATACCACGGACCACTCGGACTCCCGGTTGAGGATCACTGACCTAGAGGAAGCATACATACTGTAGAGTGAACAGAATCAGTACGCAAACAGAGGCCTGTGTAACTCCATGTCTAACCCTGGTGTATTTTAGAACATACATTGCTCTGACAGATAACCGTCAAACCAACTTAAAGCAGTTCCTTTGATGCTGATCAGAGCACCAAGCCTCTGCAGCAGGATCTGATGATCGATAGTGTTAAATGCAGCACTGAGATCTAGAAGAACAAGCACAGAAACAAGACCTTTGTCGATAGCAATTAAGAGGTCATATAACCTTCACCAGAGCTGTCTCTGTGCTGTGATGCACTCTGAAACCTGACTGACATTCCTCCAACAAACCACTACACTATATGAAGTTAAGTCAAGTCAAGTTAAGTCAATTCAAGTCAAGTCAATTTAATTTGTATAGCGCCAAATCATGACAGAAGTTATCTGAAGGTGCACAACTGACTGGTGGTAGCTTTCTCTTGGATTTTAAAGGGCAAAGGAGGGTTAGAAATAGGCTTGGATAGCTAAAACCCCTGAACCAAGAGAGTTTTTTTTTCTTTTTTAAAGAAAAGGCCTAATTCACAGCAACTTTAAAAGACTACTTCATAGCCAATCGGCAAAGGCAAATTAATCGTATTTTGTATATAAGTTCCTATTAAAGGAAAGACGTCTTTAAGCAGACCAGTTTGAACAGCATCTGACATACAGGTTGATGATTTAGCTGAGGAGACCATGGTTGGTTGATACAAGAAGGTCGATGGGGAGAATGAGTCCAGGGAGGGATTAGTTTGTAAGGACCCTCTGCTAGAGGTTAGATCCTATGCAACTAAGTTCAAAGGACTGAAAGCACTCATTTTGTTTCTTATTGTTATAATTTTGTCATTGAAGAGGCTAAGAGTGCTGCTAAGATTTATAGGAATGCATGGAGCAGTAGATTCATGACTCCGACTCAGGAAAAGGAACCTCAGGTTATTCTATTTCCCCCAATTCTTCAGGGTTGGCTCTGGCATTACAGAGGGCCTATCTATAGTTTCTCAGACTGTCCTGCCACGCTAAGCGGGAGTCTTCTAACTTAGTGGAGCACCAGATCCTTGAGGTCTATGCAAGGTTTTCTTTCAAAACTCAAAAATTCTGTGAAATATACCATGGAGCCCGTCTCTACTGTTTTATCTTCTTCTCCTCCTAGAGGAGAAATGGCATTGAGCATCATCTGCAGTTAGCTTGCGTCACCATGAACTAGCTGGTCTATTGTAGAGGGACTAAAATCAGCAAAGGACTCCGTTTTTGGAGTGAGACACTGTGCTGATGGAATTGACCCCTCAAATCTTGCTACCGCACAATCTGATAAACATCCAATGATAACAGTTTTGCTCAGAGGTAGAGGGAGTTCAAAAGGTATTTGTGATAGCTTATAGCTAATTCTCTCTGACCATGCACATTCAACTGTGGAAATTTTCAGTATTCCTATCATCGTTTTAAGTGACTCGGCAGCGCTAGCCAGTAGCACATACAGGCACATACAGCAAGTCATACAAAGATAGACATGTATTGGAAATTTTTTTGTGAGCGCTTGACTTATATTGTCTTTGGACTAAAACTTTCATTATGGTGGTGAAGTGTTCTAATTTACATATTCGTGTCAAATTATGTCCTGGATTTGAAGTAACCATTCAAAGGAAAAGTGCCTTACACCCCTCCTGGAACCTCCCTGGGGTTTTGCAGGATGATGATAAAACTACCCCAATTATCTAAATAACAATGTATCGCTGATACTGGATCTGTATTAACTAAATGTCGGAATTTACATGTACTAAATCTTGTTTTATTTTTCAAAAACTGTCCCATGGAAAGGGATTACAGTTACTTCCTTCAGTGAGAGCGGTTAAGGACTTCATTTACTGCACTATGGACGTCTCTTAACCAATGAGACCGCCCAGTGTCTGTTAATCCAATCAGAGCAGATCGTGATCGATTGCTGTCCAATTATAATTCACTGACCTTTTTTCATTGTAGCTAGAGCCCGCCCTAACATGGCTGCCTTCGAACCGATGGATAGTGAAGATACCAGAGACAAAAATGTTTAATAAATCGGACGTTTCATGCGACAACGAGATAATGGTGAGTCCGCAGTCATAATTTTGATCGGAAGACCACACAATTACTTAATTGAATTTACTGCACGAACGTTGTCTGTACGATTCGAAGAATGGTTACATCTGCCTTTGACATCAGACGCTATGTCACTGTTGATGTAGTTGAAAAAGAATACTTCAAATGACCGATTTTGTGATATTTTAGCCTTCGAAGCTGCGCAGTCGTACGGGCACGTTTCCTTTACGTTGACTGCGATGGACAACGTTTGGACGCGTTGTCGTTCATCGTATGTCTCAAACATGATTTCCTCCAATACCCTTCAATTAGCTCAGTGTATGCTCATTTTTAACCAATGCAAACGATGAAATTTTAGATGTGGCAAAATATGTAGCTTCAGTGTGTAGTTACACGTTGGCCCTTGTGTGTAGTCGAGGGATTTAACCCATCGTTGCCCCTACAGGACTAGTGGGATGATAAATTCAAACATTCCCATAGGGATCAGGGAAATTGCCGAGAACAAAACTCACTGTGTAGCAGTGTAATTGTGATTCGTGAGGGAATTTTAACCTTGATTTAAAATCGAACCTTGATCTGTGGTATTTGTGGGTTTTTGAATATATAGTAACAGCAACGAGGATGTGATATTGCACTTTTGCCACTGTAATTACAGAGATATGAACTCAATTTATTTGTCATGTGAATTTTACTCTTTACTGTTCTCTGTACTACATTTTATGCATTTAGTAAAACTATTTATTTATATCCGCGTCATATGCAGTTTATGTTGTGAAATTACAGATAACGTGAGTTTTGTTAATGGATTTTGCGTTATTTGTCCTGCCAATGTTGGCGCTTCACTTAAATTTTTGCAGATTTTCAGATAACCTTGCATTTTGAAACATCTTCGGCATAAGAGTCACTTTATAAGTAAGTTTCACTCTACCACATTCCACAGTAATTGGAATACTGACTGGATCATAGCATGATGAATTCATTTCCAATCAAATTCAACCTGATACTTAGTTTTCTAATTTAATTCAATTTTGTTTGTTTAGTGCCAAATCGTAACATAATAAACCCACAGAGACCCAACATATCCCCATTAGCAACAGTGGCAAGGAAAAACTCCCCTGTAATGAAAGAAACCTCAGGTAGACAGACAGAGAGAGAGATGTTACAACACCTTTATTTATTTACAATCGCAAAAAAGAAAAACAAAGTGAAAAAAACACCAGCAGAATTAAAACTGAATGCATCTTAAGATAACCACCTAGCTGACAGCTAGTTCATTGTCCGCAACATTACCCAGTACATCCCCGAGACACCATGTTTGCTCGAAATCTCCAAGGTTGGCAGTGAAAGCAAAGAAATCGAAATCAGTCCACAGACAAGCCCTTAATGTATGCTGGAAAATACTGTAAGAACAACATCAATATCTGTTGAGCCCCCCATTTTGTTCTTCCTGCTCACGTAGGTCGGCATTTTGGCATGTCCCAACAGGAAACTGAGTAGGCGACATTTAAACCTGTGATTCCAGCTGTACTTAAAACAAAGTGTACAACCCGGGCTACCAACTCTTCATCGAACAAAGCAAAAGCATGAATCAGCCAACAAAGGGCAGAGGCACTCCAGGAAACACTGGTAAATCGTTTCTCAATGAGCACAGAATGGACAACCGTCACCCACTGCTGGGAAGATGATGGAGACGAAGGCGTTGACAGCCACAGCCCCATGCAAGATTCGCCACTGCAGGTCAGCAGCTCTCTTTGTGAGCGGCGGCTTGTCGAGCGCCCTTCACTTTGTTTGCTGGGCGTTTGCGAGGTAAAGGTGGCCTCTCCAGGGTCCGTCCAGTCCTCTCTGGTTTAGCAGTTTAAGCAGCAAATGGTACATATGCTTCCCCGTCATGATGCACAGGATGTTATCTAAGGCGCGATGCAGCATCAGCAGGGAGTCCTCCCCATGGAAAGCTGGAACCATCTTGACCTCAGGAAAGGGGTCGGTGGTGTTGGGCCGAGGCAGTCCGGCCCAGCAGGCGTTGATCCGAGGTAGCTCACGGAGAGCTAGCTGCCACCTCCTGTCCTGCAGCAGGAGGTCGGCCACCCTGACCAACCTGACCCCCAGGCAGAGGCCAGACCCAAGGCGTCGTCTAGACGAGGGCCACACACCACCAACACCTTCTGGAGTTTTTAGAGTAGCGTGAGACCCGCTATGCACCACAGCCGAGTGCCATGAACTACAGGCTCCTTGAGGAGCCAGAACACAGAGGAAGAGGCTGGCCTCTCCTCACAGAACAAGCCCCAGACCATACGTAGCCCCTCGAAGAATGGCGGCAGGTCAGTCACAGCTTGGCGATTCGATGTCCATTAAGACAAGCAATTCAGCCAGGCCCTGCCCTTTACACCGCTCCAGGTTGGCTCGGGCAGTTGGTCTCTAGACCAGGTCAGCTGGGCCAGTGAGTAAGCACTGGATGAACTGGAGCCTGAAAGCCACTTCTCTGCCGGCCAGGTCGATCACCCCATGCCCACCCTCTTCCTTAGATAGGAACAGACGTCTCTGTGAGCCCCAATTCAGGCAATCCTAGAAGTTAACCAGCACTGCGTGCACTTTGGACAGGAAGTCAGGTGGTGGTTCTGCGCAGGCCAGGCGATGCCACCCCATGGAGGAGACGAGGTTGTTAACCATCAGGACCTGGCATCTTTAAGACAGCTGAGGAAGGATCCATTTCCGTCTCCTCAGCTGGCCCTTGAACTGCCCCAGAATCCCGTCCCAGTTCTTAGAGGAGAAAGACTGGTCCGTGACGTAGACCCACACCAGGCCACTCAGCAGGACTAACTTATCAATGCACCCCCGCCTACTGCTAGCACTTCGCTCCTGGCCTAGTGTGTTCAGGCTGATGAGAGTCTGCCAAAGTCTGTCACTGTCTTGGTTAGAGCATCAATGTCATGTTGGTTGGACAATCAAAACAAGGACAATCACGTCATCAGCATAGGCAGATACACATGTGGACAAAAATGTTGGTACCCCTCTCTTAATGAAAGAAAAACCCATAGTGGACACTGAAATAATTTGAAACTGACAAAAGTAATGACTAGACTATTCTGAAGTGGCCTTCCATGAGCCCTAATCTAAATCCTATCGAACATCTTTTGAAGGAGCTGAAACATGCTCTCTGGAGAAGGCATCCTTCAAACCTGATACAACTGGAGCAGTTTGCTCATGAAGGCTGGGCCAAATTTCCTGTTGACAGGTGCAGAAGTCTCATAGACAGTTACAAAAATCATTTGATTGCAGTGATTGCCTCAACAGGTTGTGCAACAAAATATTAAGGTACGGGCACCATCATTTCTGTCCAGGCCTGTTTCATTATTTGTTTTTTAAAATGATTCTGTTGAACCACAATTCAAAAGCAATGTCTGATTTTCATCGGTCAATTTTTAGTAAAATTTTATTTATTATTACTTTTGTCAGTTTCAAGTTATTTCAGTGTCCATTGTGGGTTTTTCTCTTAAGAGAGCGGTACCAACATTTTTGTCCACTTGTGTAGCTTACGACACTGGTGACCTCCCCAGGAAAGTAAAACCAGAACCTAACTTGTGCAGTAATGGTTCTATGGCCAGTGAGTACAACATCCCGGACATTGCACAGCCCTATCGGTGAGGTGGGCCGATATTGTCGGACATCTCTAGCCACAAGTATTGATGTTCAACTTGATCAAAAGCCTTCTCCTGATCAAGGGAAATTAGACCAAGCTCACAGCCCAAAGAACCAGAGAGGTCCAGAATGTTCCAAATCTGGGTGATGTTGTCAGATATCAACCTGCTCCATCCTCCTCCGCAGTCTTTCGCTGCAACTTGTAGTCAGAGCACGGGAGGGAGACGCCATTTCTTAATGTCCAGTGGGTCTTCTTTTGGAGGAGGCTGATGACAGCTCTCCTGCAGCTCAGGGGAGACGTCCCCTAGTCTGGACTGTTCTTGAGCACCTTCAACATGTCTCCACCAATCACACGCCAGAGAGTCTTATTGAATTCAACAGGAGAGACCGTCCATGCCTGGAGCCTTCTCACTCTTAATGCCGCGCGGGCCTCTTGCAGCTCTGTAACAGAGAGAGGCGCCTCCAGTGTTTTGTTGGCCTCCTCAGAAACCCGGGGAAGGCCCTTGAGAAAAGACTGTTCCACCTCTGGCTCGTCCGATAGCTCGGATGAGTAAAGTTTCTGGTAGAAAGCGTAAGCACACTAGCGGATGTCGGCCGCCTCCTGCAGCAGCCTTGTATCAGAACACAGGCAGTGAATCGTCCTTCTCTGGCCATTCTTCTGCTCCAATAAGGTGTGAGGGAGCATCGCCACTTGCTGGAAATGTGACCAGACCAGAGCACCCTGTGTATGTACTCCCAGCAGGCTGCACAGAGCCAACCGTTTCTCCTGTGGAGTTCGCTAAAACCTGCATATCCTCCACCTCTGCCTCCAGAGTTCTCAGAGATCGAGCCATGTCCTTTGAGACATTGCAAGTATACTGAAGGCTGAGCTGTTAGATCCGTACCTTCTCCACATCCCTTGACTGCTTCAGGGAGCTGTACTCACCCTGCGTGCCCCTGTGATTGTCCCAGAACACCTCAAATACCCTTTTGAAAAAATTGTCCTGCAGCAGCGAGACATTGAGGTGCAAGTAGGCACTCAGACACTTAACTTCACGTAGGTCCATACAGTACTGCACCAGCGAGTGATTGGAGAGCCCCACCGGACTGATGAAGCAGCCCCGGCATATGTTAATGTGCTGCTCAAAACAATAAATTCGGTCCAGCCTGGCCAGAGAGAGGAAATTGTCTCTGGCTTACTCCCAGATGTATGGTCTGCTCCCTGTGGAGACATCTCCAGATGTTGCATAGCTCCAGTTCACCCACTAGCGAGGCGAGGTGGCTCCTGGAGGCAGCGTGGGGCTCCTGGTGGTTCTGGTCCAACTGGGGGTTCTCGGGGCAGTTGACGTCCTCCCTGCCCCAATGAACAGATAGTCCTTGCTGCTGCAACTGGTCGCTATATCCCTCAGTTTGTCCAGGAACAGCATCCTCTGTGCCGGCACCCGGCGCTGTCCAATCGCACCCCGTTAACGTTTGAAGTCGTCAGGGTAAGGTCAGCCATTGTGGTACTGAGATGGCATAAACAATAAGGCTACCAAAAACAGAAACACTGGAGCTAAACTTGAAATAAGTTGGGCCTTAACATTAGCATTAGCATTAGCATTAGACCTCTTTTGGTTTGAAGGACGGCCTCCCCAAATTCTTGCCCAAATTTGCCAGAGCTTGACCGAATTGTTAAAAAGCTGGACGTTGGGAGGAAGAAGATAAAGATCCTCCACCTTTGCTGCCCCTTTGTTTTCACAAGAAACATCCTTACCTCTTCCACTGAATGTGCGTCCTGTCCTTTCACCTGCATCCACTCCCCCCATCACTGTCGCTCATTTCCACATCACTCAGGGTCTCACTGCGAATGTCACCCTGCACATCACCCTGTTTTCCACTCTGTGTGTCCCCCTTTGTGTTATCCTGTGAGTCCTGTGTTTTGCTCTGCAAGGGAGTGGTGGCCAGCTCAGGCTCTGTCCTGGGGACCTTTTGCTGTTACCACTGCCCCTCTTGCTTCCTGTCTGCTTCCTCTTGACAGACACCCTCAACATCGCATCATCTAGCACCCCCTCCTCCCCACCGGGCACAGACTCGTCCACTCTGGCAGCAGTGAGCTTCGCCTGCTCCCTCAGGGTCGTCTCAGCACCTTGCACCTCTTGGTCACCCAGATCAGAGTCAGTGCTACGGAGCTCAGCCTCAGTGGATGTGTGCGGTGCATCCTCCTCCCTGTCTACTCCCCCCGCCGTGCTGGCCTCCGGGCGTTCCTTCGAGCGCTCACGTTGGTGGGCTTGCACTTGCGGTTCACGTGTCGGTACAGCCAAAGCGTCCCCCCTGCGCTGCGGCATGGTCTACCTCTGCAGCAGCCTGCCTACCGTCTGCTCTCTTCAGGCACATGTGGAGAAGTTGACCCTCCGCCTTGCAACCAAAACACTTTCAGTTATTGGAGGAGACATGGACAGCATAATCAAAGTTATCAATGCGGAAATGGAAAGTCTTGTTAATCACCTCCGCGTTACCTTTCAACACTATCATGACTTGTCTCCTGAAAGACACAACGTGCCTCAGGTGCCGACACTTGCACCCAAGGGGAATCATCTTTGTTGGCAGACATTAACTGGCCTTGGCAGGCCAGCTCCCTCTCCAGACTTTTCATTACTCACAAATAAAGTTGGAAATTATATCCCTTTTTGCTGGTCTTGCCAGCGGCAGCACAGGAGTCAGTGTGCCTCTCATCAGCACCCCGCTCTGCATCATCTGGTGCGCCTTGTCAATGGAATCAAGGAAAAACATAGCGCTGCTGTTCATATGGGACGCCGACTACGGTGCTGCCCAACCAGCTTGCCCACCGCCAGACCGCACTCCTCCACTGACACCCCCACAGGTGGGGACATCTTGATGATGTGCCGGCGGGTGAGCTTCTCCAGCCTGGTGCCACCCGGCCGGTTGCCATGTCGGCGTGCCTAGCCGCGGCATAGGCACCGCCAAATCCATTCTGAAAACACCACCAAATACCCCTAAACCGCCCCCAGAGTGAAAACAAAAAAAACACGCGCACATCTCAGCCACCACCCAGTGAGGATGAAACTCTAGAAAATTGTGAATGTTCACAAAATATTCACCAGAAACCCGCACCACTCTTGCACACTCGCACTCATTGTCCGCAGAGAGAGAGAGAGAGATTTATGATGGATTGGAATTTGATTCGTTGTTAACAAACTTATTATTTATCATTAAAAAAACATCATGGTCAGATTCTTTTTGTCACATTAAGCCCTGGCAAAGCTCCCATTCTCTGATGCTCAAAGTTTTTGAACCCAATTTCAACCCAAGCACAAGGTATGTTCTGGAATTCAGACAGGCCTTTCGTTTGCATAACCATGTTTAACGGTAATGTCAATACAAATTCTTTAAGATAACCCTGTTTCTCTTTCTGTTTCGTTTAGTCAAAATTCATTTTCTGTCTAAGGAAAACCTGATATGTGTCCTATGTTGTTTGTATGATGAAAGATCACGTTGGTGGATTTTTCTTGCATAGGCAAATCTTTTAGTAAAGGTCAAGTTCTCATCATCTGAACATCATGGTTGGAGTGGACATGTCATTGATTTACTCAATTGAATGGTAAAGAGTAAGACTGTCTTTGCATCAACTATAGAACCACATGATCTGTACCCCCACAGGCAGCTGGAACCTAAGAGTCATCCTGGGTCCTCAGGTGTGCATCGTCAATATTTGAGTGTTGTAGAACACAGCTGACGGGTCCTTTGAAGTTATCGTTTGCTTGTTGAGAAGCAGAACATGTGGAGCGCTGCCCATTGTCATGGAATCGCAGGATAAGAAGCAGGTGAGTTTGGATGTGTAACAAGAAAGAGATATTTTTTAGGCAGATGCGGCACCCTGGGGGTATGAAGTGAATGTGCGCATTTTGAGACATCAAATGTTATTGAAGGTAGGTAGGTGCAGTACTGAGACTACAGTTATACAGACACTGCATTATGTGTTTGTTTATTGCACAGGGGTGCATATTGCATTGTGGAGATGATGTGTGTTGTGTTGGATAATGTGTGTTGCATTGTGGAGGGGGCGGAGGGTTAGAGCAGAGTCATAGTGTGTTGCTTTGTGGCAGGGGATGTGTGCTGTAGGCGGGGAATGTTTTGAATGCATAGAGAAGTGTGTAAGGCAGAGTCAGTGTATGAAGATATCTTAAACTGTAATGCACTGATTTGTACAGGTCCATGGCCAATGATTCAAAAGAATTTGTACGGTCTCTTGGTCCTGCACTTGAGGAGTAGCAGCTGATCACTGAAAAGGCTCCTCTGGCTGCTGATGAATGTGTACAGAGGGTGGTTGGCATCGTCTATGATGCCCGGCAGTTTGTTCAGGGTCTTTTTCTGTCATTGACACCACCATGTTCCACTTTGTGCTGACCACAGAACCAGCTGGCCTGATCAGTTTGTCCAGCCTGGATGAGTCCCTCTTTGTAATGCTGCCCTTGAGCACTCCAGAGGTATTGTAGAATAGGCCACCACAGACTAGTTGAACATTTGCAGGAGATTGTGCCAAAGAGGCGAAAATCTGAGATGCTTTGTTAAAATGAGATATAATGTGATCTTACTTAAAATCAATGCAAATTTTTGGAGCAGCCTTATTGTGTTGTTGCGGGGCTTCACTGTATTACAAATATGACAGCCGTTGTCAGTGGAACACAATTGTATAATGCCTACCAAAGGGGAGGAGGTTGTGACCTGGGGAGTCAGCCTCAGTTGTTTTTGTTGTATTATCACCTTTGAAGCTCCACAGTGGACTTAGATGGATTAGATGATCATCTTTGTAGACCTGAGTATTCACTGAAGTCTGATTCTGTCCTGTTTTGGGAGATGGAGGAGCAGATCTCAGAATGGATAATAGCAGTGAGGGGAGCTCACTCCAAAAGGAGCTCCTCTAAAACTTTCACTTTTGGTAAAGCTAACAGTTAGACAAAGCTATGTAGCCAGAAATAGATGATGCACTTAGCTCTTCTCTCCTCTCCCTCTCTGCCTCATCTCCATCCATCTCTCATCTGCATCCATGTCACGTAAATGCATTTTACTGATTGGGCTTCTTCCCTGGAGTCTTTGTCTTGTACTTTATTTACCCGCAGCCCACAGCTGGAACACAATCAGTGATGACTGGCTTCCAAACATCAGGGTCCTGCTCCCTATCGGCATGCTGTGCATCTACTGCTGTGCATCCCTACATCTGTCTCTGTCTCTCTCCCTCTGTGACAAAATGATCTCGTACGCACATACTTATCTATGAACATTCCCGGGGGCCGGCGCACTCGCGCTCAAGTCAGACAGCCCATCACTTAGCGAAGTTTGCTCAGACTCGCCTGGCAATATATTAAGGGTGCACACTTAACATTTTTGCCGCGTTGACTGTGACTGTGTCATTTTTTGGTGACTTGCTGTCCTCCTGCCTTGGCGCCATTGCGGGGTTCAAACCCAGGGTAACGCCCAGGTTGGTCTTATATGGCTGCGCCTATCAGTGTCCAGAAGTGATGCCATCATCACGTGACTCACTGAATGCCGCCAAAATATTTTTGTTTCTAAAAATATTTATTATTGTTGTATTTGGGGAGCTCTGCTCAAAGTATCATTAAGAAATGAATGATTTATGTGGGGAAATAGGGGATAATTGAGGCTGAGGGGAGGGGCTTACGGAATTTAAGGAGGCCTGTCAGAGTAAGAAGGGGTCATTCCAGTTGTAGTGCTGGCAATGGAAAGGAGGCTCTCAGAAGGCAGGTCATTTTGCAACAGACAAACAAATTTATTTTCTTGATGTTTGTCGGAACCCTGTATGTACGTATATGTAAATAGTTTGCATTGAAATTATCTGATCACCTTACACTGCTGAGCACAAACTGGGAGCACAGAGCTCAATAAACCACCAACAAAGGAACCGCCTCAGCCTGCGCAATTGGTTGCCAGAGAACCCTGCCACACCCTCTTTCTTTCAACCCAACTTGTCAAGGCAGTTGACCGTCGACCTGAGGCCTGGCCTGCCAGAGGTTTCTTTCCTTTCCTTTCTCTGTTGTTAATGGGAGATTTGTTTTGTCTCTGTGCGTTCATCATATAGAATTTGAATGTTTACATGTTGAGGAGCTCCACTTGTTCCATCCTGGAAAGTGCCTCGAGATAACTTGAGTGAATGAGTGAAATAGATTTCAACTGAATTGAAATCGAATTGAATTAGATATACAATTGAATAACTTTCAAGCTCCATAAGATACAGGTCTTCAACTTGATAATAAAGAATTAGGTTGATAGGGGAGAAGCAGTCAAGGGATGGACAAGGTGGTAGAGACCCAGGGTTTGAGGCCAGATCCTGTCCAATAACGTTTGTTGGAGCACTAATTTTGTTTTGTATTGTTACAATTTTATCATTGATAAAGGTCATGAAATCATTACTGCTATAATCCAAAATTCTGCAGTAGATTAGTAATCAGTAGATTAATGACTCTGTATTATCTTAGTCAAGCTGCTCCAAAGGAACATTGGATTATTTTTTTATCAACATCTTATTTTTTAATTTTTTTTTTTATTTTGTTACTGCATCGTGGATGAGAGAGAAATGCAATTTCAGCCCTCTGTATGTTTGTATGGGATCTGACAATAATGTTGACTTCGACTTAACTTAACTCTGACTATCGGTTCTCAGACTGTACTGCAAGGCTAAGCTCGATTCATCTAATTTGGTGGTGTGCCAGGTCCTTTCGATCTTACTCAAGGTTTTCTTCAATTCACAGGTTTACGAATTATACTATGGAGCCCGTCCCATCTCTTTTTTCGATTCTATGTATGAAATACATAAAATGTATTTATATATAATATATTCAAGGTATTCAAGCTGTTTATGTATTCAAAATTATTTGGTAGAATTGCTTCCTCGTGATCATCTTTGACATTGTGTTCTGATCATAACTCTCATTTCAGATCAGTAATCAGGAAATTTTTATCGTCATCACAACAATTCACCCTGTGAAATGAAATGTGTTCATGCAGGATGAAAATTCTGTCACACTGGGCCTATCTACCAGCCAGGCTGTGGGGAAGCTGAGGGACCAGCTCAGCAACCTACTGGAGCAACACCAAAGGAGTGCATGCAGACGAACTTCAGCTCATGTAAGCGTACAGTGCAATACTTCCATTTCTGTTAAGAACTTTTGATCTGTAACTAAATGCCAAATCTCTGTCCTAAATTGTCATAGTGATTGCTGTCCTACGTACACAGTCAGCATCATGTATACACATCCAGCTATCAGACTCAATCACTCAATTTTTTCTGATGTTTTAACAAAACTCATCTGGTGTAAATCCAACGGCATACTCACAGTAATCATTATATCACTGCAGACAATAAGACAACATACTGACAATGTTAATTTTTTTGTCTTTTTGTTTTGTCAGGAACAGTGGGTGAACAGTTTCCTTTATCATGGAAATCGTCACTCTTGTCTTCACTGGCCAGGTGCCGCATTTACTCTAGTGGTAGTGCTTGGATTAGTATGTTGCCACAACAGCCAGCCAGAAGGCAGGTAGGCATCTTTCACATACATCCATAGATGTAGTTAAGTGAATAGTGTTTTACACTGTTAACTGTTTCACTGCCAAATCAGAATTTAGAAAACATTAGTACTACCAAAGAGACAAGTTATAGATTTTTTTTCTTCTGTTGCCTGTGCTCTCTTCAACTCTGTTTTTCATTCTAGCGCGTACAATGTCACAAAGGACACACAAACAGTTCCTGGGCCTGACATCCTAACATGAAGTTTCTGGGGAAAAAAACAGAGTTTTATGGAATCGTAGGATAAGCAATTCAAAAACAGATTCCTCCCCCACAAACAGCTTTGCATTAATTGCGAGTGGCATAAGTTAAGTTTTCAGTGTATGTCATACTGAGGAATGATATTATCAGGGCTATACTACAGAGGTAAAACTTTTAACAGGTCATGTGAATATGGTCAACAATCAGTAGTCCCTCACATGATATGAAACCAACGTTTTTGGTCTGTGAGGGAGTAGGAGTGTTATTGCCCAAATCAATTGAAAATACAGGAAACATCATTCTTTGCTACTTTGAAGCAATAACAATTGGAGTTTTCTTTACTCTTGTCCTTTATTTTTTATGTGCTGGAAAAGACAACTCAAGATTTCAGGATTCTGAACCATTATAAAGTTAGAGGGAAACATACTGCACTGTGTATAAGTACAAATCATGTCTGGACCAAACACAGAATTTCCATAGGTGTTTTTCATTGTTTACTGACACAAAGAGTTGAAAAGAGGTAGACAACAGAGAAGGTTCATAGATGTAGGACCTGAAGACATAAGTGTAGTATCAGAAAATTATTCAAGGGATAGATGCAGGTGCACAGGAATGATTTGATGCTGTGAGTCCTCAAGTTAGCTTAAATAAGAAGATAAAGACAGAAATTAATCTACGGACAGAAAGGTCATTTCTGATGTGCCCCGTCACTGTACCCCCTGTCACATGTACTGCATTATTGTTTGAATTCAATTAAAAAAAATCATATTGATGTGTCACTTATTGAATTACTTTGTGCTCTGTCATAGCTCTGGCATAGAGCTGGTGAATGCTGCAGCCCTGCTTCTCCTCCTTCTGCTCAGTCTGCTGCTGGTTGGAAGACAGGAGAGGCTCAAGAGAAGCGAGATGGTGCGGCGCCTGAAGGGCATCATCTCACAGCTCAATGGTGAGTTGTAGCTGCTGACTGACAGGATGTAGTACTGGGAAGTTGGGGTGTGCAGAATGGCCCTCAATATTCTGTTGCATTTGCTAAAATATAATTTCTGGTGCACTGAAGGGTGAAGTGTGTGGTCGTTGCCCTGATGGGGGTATTTTTTGTGAATGCTAGTTTTAGAATCAAGTTTATCAGTGATTGTCTTACCACATTTTTGACAATGCTTTTCCCTCATTAATGACAATGATAACAGTAATTCCCAACCCCAAAGACTTTTACAATGTGCATCACGGCTCCTTATGTATCAGAAGATGCACTGATTTAAATTTAAGACCATCATATCCAGGTGAACTGGGACCAGTTGATTTGGTGTGAACCTGATAGTGATTGAGGTTTTCACATGAATCCAAGTGAATATGGGGGAAACAGTGAAAGACAAGGAACACCAAAAACGGAGGCACATTTGACTGTTCACATTCATCAAAGCCAATTGCTTTGCTCAATTGATTTCACTTCTTTTTCTTTGTCAGATTATCTGTCAGTGTCTGTAGATGAAGCAATGCACTGGTCCCCATCACTTTTCCCTCATCTGTTCACCCCATCCTCTCCATCCTGGTCTCTTCATTGGACTTACCGTGACTCGCAGCTGATTAATCTGCCCGTTAGTCTTCTTGTGGAGGGAGACATCATCGCTTTAAGACCTGGGCAGGAGGCATTTGTCTCTTTAAGAGGCATTAAGGTTAGTTTGCATCAATGCTGTTATACAATACAGTTCCATATTTTCTGGACGTAAAGTCGCTTCAGAGTAAGGTATAACTTGCACTAGCCAGAACAGGGGTCACCAACATGGTGCCCTCGGCCGCTAGGATGCATACACATAAGGCGCTCGCAAGCCTGTTCTAAATATAGCACAACTCTCCAGTGAGCTGTGTCTAGAATTAAATTTTATTCTGCTGCTATTTTTTTAAAGTCACGCTTGCGTTTACCTAGAGTTCAAAATGCCAATATCATAAGAATGTGTGCATTGTACATGACATTTAGATAAGTTTGGGTGAACTCTGACCTACTCTAAGTTAATGGTCAGTATTTTGCGCATGACAAAACTTCAGTGCCAGTGGCAGTGGAAAGTAAGCTATTGGGCGCAGCGAAGATTAGCTCTGAATGCAGTTTATTACCCATTATTCTATCCGAAAATGTTGCAGATTTAGTCATGAGAACACATGACATTTATTCAAAGATGTGTAAGTTGATTTTCTGTAACATCCTATAACTGATTACTTTTGGAAACATTGTGCGAAATAGATCATATTTTCAAAAAAGGTTTTGTCAGTGTTTTTGGTTTTTCCGGAATCAAAATTAAGAAAACGAAAAACAAAAAATCGCAAAAAATGCCTGTTTTTTCCTTTTTGTAATTTTTTGGCTTGGATCGAAAACATGAAATGGAAAAACAGGACTCAGGGGCTGAATGTTATTTTATTCTGTCATCGATCCGGATTTCATGACCCGTAAGTTTTGTAATGAACAGCACGGAACCACCATCTATCAATCATGGCGGTGCTGGAACCACATGCTACCTTTTATCAAGGAGCAATTCAACAGCGGTTTGACACTCGCAGAAATATCCCACAACTAAGAACGGTGGCGGGACTGACTGCTCCCGGCTGCTGTGATCAATCGTGGTGGCTAGCCAGCGTAGATGCTACCAAGCTACAGCTCATCGCCAGCCTACTGGGTCACGTAAACCGGACTAATGAAAGAATGAAATCAAATTCAGTCCAGTTTTTCCCGTTTTTCCATTTCGTGTTTTCAATCCGAGCCGAGAAATGAAATAACAGGTTTGTGCACAAACCACAAAAATACATCACTATGAAGGAAAAAACATGTATAGGTCGCACCAGACTAGAGGCCTTTATTTTTGGAGGAAGTTAATTTAACAAAATCCGAGACCAAGAACTGAAATTTCATCTTGTTCGGCATATTATGATAACAACAGAACAAGAAAAACAGGCTGAATAGCTGTACAGCATGCTTGTGTAGCATACTAGAGGAGTACACTAGAGTCGCATTCTAGCAGAGCATACCAGCTTAGCACATAGCTGGTTATCCAGCCCCACTAAACATAGCCTATGAGCTGAATACGCGTCTGGCATGTTTACGTAGCAATTAAACCGACAACCAAAGCCCAAAGCAAAAAAAAAAAGGATCTAACAAGCTTCCCTCGATCTTACTCCAAATCACTAAAGCCATTGAAATCTTCATCGTCTGTTTCGCTCCTGAGCAACTCCGCCAACTGAGGAAATAGATGAAGCACCACTTTCTCCTCTGCACAGGCGTCAGAAGAGTTGGGGCATAAATTACTGTAATGTTGAAATTTTAGTCACACAGGAGTAGTAGATACTGGTACGCAAGCCTAGAGTGCCATCGCGTGGATGTCATTGTGTCAATAATGAATATGTTAGATAATATATTTTAATTATTTCACATAAACATCACATCTGAGTATAAATTAGACTCATATAAGTTAGACTCGGGCCAAATGTGGCCCATTGCATTAGTTGGCCCATTAGCGCTTGAATGACTTAAATATAAGTCTCCACCATTTAGATGTGCATTGACCCACAAATTGCATCTCCCAAAATGCAGGTGGATCAGATGTTACTGGTAAAGTGACTGCAGCCGTGCCCTGACCAGATACACACTTAACAAAATGTCAATTTGTCAATGCAGCCCAAGTGACGGAATCAGGTTGTTGACTTGTTGAATGATTTTTAACTGATTAATATAGGCTTCTTCTCCTTTTGAAATACAAGGATGGACATCATCTTCAATTTCCTGCATTGCGAGATCAACAAATAAATTAAGTGTCTACCCATAGCAAAGACCAGACATACAGTATTTCTACATCTACGCAACATTAACCCAAGGGATATTTGTAGGTTGAATAAATAAAAAATTGTTAATATTAGACATTTCCAAATGAGTGTTACATTTTGCCCTATATTACATCATACCTCCTAAATAACTGCCATTGCCATCTGGCCCATTTAGGGCCACCATCAGGCTGATGTAGCTCCTTATGAAAATTGGTTTGACATCTGTGCTATACAGGTACTATGTTTAATTTCTAATGCTGTGTCTATTGATTCGTGTGGTTACTCCTGTGTGTAATTCACTATGCCAGCGAACTGTCCGGCATCTGCAAAGGCTATTGGCAAAGCCACTAAGAATCCCAGAAAAGTGGTGACTCTCGAAGAAAAGGTGAGAGTGCTTGATGTGTTAAAACAGGGGCAGAAAAACCCTAACTGTTACGCATCAGTTTGGGGTCAATGAAAGCACAATTTTATCAATTAATAGTCGCGAGAAAGCGATTTGACAAAGTGTGGAAGAGGTGAAATCTTGAATCAGCATCCCCAGCTGATGAAAAGGTCCGTGACCCCTGTGTTAGTGAGTGATTTTAAGGATACGTCGTCTTTGCGATTTTCCACATCCGTGGGAGTTCACCTCACAGATTCCTCATTGATATGGGGGTTTACTGTAACAGCAAAGAGACTGACTGACTGATAATGCCGAGAGGGAACCCAGCATGCTTGATGATAAAATCGCCTAACTATTTCACGTAGACGCTGAAGATGAGGAGTTTGATGGATTTGTGGTGGACATTTTTTTAAAATGTGAGTTAATATTTCTGGATTTGTCACAATATTGTTGCAAATGCAGTCTTGATCTTGGTTGGATATTGCAGCTTACTGATGTTGATGCCAGTGCAGATGGTGTCTGCTATTCCCCGCAGGACCTTGTTGTGGCTGCAAGGATACTTGCGATCTCCCCAGGCTTTTTAGCAGCAGCTGAGGTTGTGTTGTTGTGATCCTTTTTTCTGACACAGCTGCCACACTGTAACTTTTAACTCCTCTGCCAGACTGTGAAGGAAGAAGGTTCCAGTAGGGAAGCTGCAACTTCATGTTGTGCCCATACAAAGCACTGCTTCTTAGGCTCCCTGTCAAAGCCCTCTCAAAGCCCTCTATGATGGTTATTGGGACGACATACTGTACATGCAGCAGCCACAGGAGACGGGGCAGGATGCAGTGCTGAGAAATCCAGGTCTGTAACTTCCCAGGGAGACCTGACTGTCACCAGTTGACAGCCATGTGTCAAGGTCATTACTGGTGGCTTGTTGTGCAGTGGTGGCCTTCAGCTCACTGATGAATAGCTTGCACACACTCTTCATTGGCTATAATCAGGAATCAGGAATCTTTACAGCAGTTGAATGGTGTAATGAAACTAAGGTGCTGCATTCCGGTGCAAGTAGTTTGAGTAGAGAAGAAAGAGAGGAAGAAAGAGAGGATCTACATACAAAAGAATATAAACTCACAATATGTACATTATAAATATCTGTATAAATAATGATATAGATAGCAATACAAATAGCAGCGCTGATGGGGTGGGAGTTTTCCAAGCTGACCGGGACAAATGTAGATGCTTGAATGTAGAAATGTGAATGCTTAACGATGACTGGAATGTTAAGCATTTTCTGTTAATTGTTCTGTCCTGATGGTGTTGAGGTGACTTATGGCACCTGAGCAAAAAGCTGTTCTTGAGTCTGGTGGTCCCGGATTTGATTGAACATCTGCCCTCAGGCAGGCATTTTAGTACAAACAGTACATGTGCTGGGTGTGACTAGTCCTGGAGGATCATTTGTGCATTTCTCCTGCAATGGGAACTGTAGAGTTCTTGCAGTGAGAAGAGAGGGCTGCTAATAATCCTCTGGGTGGCCTGGATGACCCTCTGGAGTTCCTTCCTCTCCGCAGCTGTGCTGTTGGAGAACCATGCACAGAGGCAGAAGGTGAGGATGCTCTCTACCATGCAGCGATAGATGGATTTCAGAAGTTTCTCTGAGATATTATATCCCCTGAGAACCCTCAGGAAATAGTCTCTTCTGAGCCTCTTCACCAGTCTAGTAGTGTGAGGTCCCCAGGTGAGATCCTCCCCGATGTTGACTCCCAGGAATCGGAAATTAGAGACAACACAGTTCCACACAGTTCCCATCAATCAGAAGAGGCATGATGTTGGGGGTCTTCCTCCTGAAATCAACAACAAGCTCCATGGTTCTTAATGACGGAGATAGAATTTTGGTGTCTCCCACCCAGAGTGAAGAGGAAGCAGTCGGTTACCTCTCCTTTCCTTAAGACTACGGGCCTGGACTTGGTGGGCTTGCCAAAGTAATGAATAAAGTTAAAGAATTTTAGTCACCTGCTCGTTGGAGGTGCAGTGAAATGAAAGTGGTTGTGCTCGAGGAATTTTGAAAAGAGATCTCTAATTGTGCTAAAGGCCTAAAGGAAGAACGATGTCCTCGAGTGGATAGGATGATGGGACAGTATATACAAGGGGACATGACTATGCATCTACTGTATATGCACTGAGATGATAGTCCGATATGAGGAAGAAGAGGAGACCTCATCAGCCACTCGTCATGTTAGACCTTGAAGTGGAGAGGGTGAACAGCTTCAAACACCAGGCATCGGTCATGACCTCACCTGGACACTGAACACCACACAGGTGGTAAAGAAGGCTGCAGCAGCAGCTGTACTGCCTGAGGAGGCTGAGGACAGGCTGAGTGTTTACAGTGCACTGATGTGCACTGGTGACGTCATGGAGTTTACTGAAAACTTCTGTGTAGTTGGCGCGTGGGTGGATGTAAACTGCAGCCAAAAACATGCACGTAAATTCCCTTGGTAGGTTAAAGGGACGGCATTTCAGTGGCAGAAACTCCAGATCTGGTGTGCAGTGTTTGCATACGGTTTGTATGATTGAGTGAGCTTAACGGCTGGGATGTTCTGTCGAAGCCAGGTTTCTGAGACGATAATAGCACAGCTCTCTCCCTCTCCCTCTGTGATGTGATCCTTGCATGTAGTTCACCCAGTTTGTTCTCCAGAGACTGCACTTAGCTACCAGGTTGTAAATACTGTCTGGATACTCTGCATTATGAGACTTTGAGTGTATTGTTTACATTGCTAAAATGCTCTTATCTATGGTATGTATTACAGATTTGTTCATAATTAAGTGTCACTTTGGATTTAATTTGCACACTAGAGAGTTTAAGCTGCGTTGTTTATTTTCTCCTGTCTTTACTGCATAGGATGATGAGCATATAGTGTTAGAGCCTGGAGATTTGTTTCCCCCCTTTTCACCTCCTCCTTCCCCACTGGCCAATGAGAACAGAGGACCACAAAGCCCGCAGCAACACCGCCTCTTCAGAGTGGTGAGGACTCCAGTACTGGAAAGAGTCAGGTGAACTCAAAATTGGTCCGCATCTGCTCAGTATGTATTCATGTGTAAAATGGTACTAAGTACCGGTAATCAGCGTATATTGTATGATATGATTCGAGGTGCAAAAAGTACATCAATCATGAATTAACTGTTTACTTGTTTCCTCCTTTTTGACCAACAGGAACAGTTTGGAATTGGCCCTGACAAGGCCAATAACAGCACTGGACAATGAGAGATATACAGTTCAGTCTGTCATCACTCGACTTATTTGTCCAATTGTGCTGGTAAGCAATTTTCTACAGGACTCGCTATGGCACAGAAGTAATAAAATGAAATTTAATTTCAGAAGTAGTTATATACTTAAACAAATGTACAGAACATGGGTCACCAACCCTCTTAAGATTGAGGGCTACTTCATGGGCACTCAATAGTACATAAGGTAGGGTTGGGCAAAATATCGATTTAATCGATGTATCGAATTTGTAGCTAAAATCGATTTTTATTTTGCAAATTCAAGTTTTTCGACATTTTTTGCGTTCCGTTTCTTGTGGGTTTCTGTAGCGCAATGTGAGCCAGCCCCGTCCCACGCGCAACACAATTGCAAACAACATGGCAGCGGCAGCATGTAAACAAAAGCTACCTCCAAAGAAAGGCACAACTAATTCAATCATTTGGAACTGGTTCGGTTTTGATGCATCAGACGAACAACAGACGAAGCCTTGTTGTAAAATATGTTCAAAGGCTGTGGCTACCAGGAGCAGCAGTACAACTAATCTGTTCCAGCACCTGAAGAATAAACATTACGGAGAATGGGAGAAGTGTAACCAGCTACAAAACGAAGACGGCAGCTCTAGCACACCGGCTAAAAAGCAAATAACACTTCCGGAGAGCTTTACAAACTGTGTGCCTTATGATAAGAATGGAGCGCGTTGGAAAGCGATTACAGAGGCCATCACGTCTTATATTGCCACAGACATGTTGCCAGTTTATTATATTGAAAAGCGAGGCTTTAATCACTTGTTGAAAGTTGTAGATGGAAGGTACGTTGTACCTAGTCGCAAGTATTTCGCCAACATAGCGCTGCCTCACCTGTACACTGCCACTCGGCAAAAGATCCGTGCTGAGCTGGAGAAGGTGGCGTTTTACTCTGCCACCACGGACATGTGGTCCAGCCGGATGATGCAGCCATATATACAGAGGTATGAAAAAGTTTGGGCACCCCTGATCCTTTTCTAGATTTTCCTTTATAATTCATTGGTTGTTCGGATCAGCAATTTCAAAAAAACATATCATATAGCAGACAAACACAGTGATATTTGAGAAGTGAAATTAAGTTTAAAGCATTTGCAGAAATTGTGCAATAATTACTTAAACAAAAGTAGGCAGGTGCATAAATTTGGGCACCCTTGTTGTTTTATTGATTTGAATACCTTTAGCACTAATTATTGGAACACAAATTTTTTTGGTAAGCCCATTGACCCTTGACCTACATACACAGGTGAAGCCAATCATGAGAAAGCGTATTTAAGGTGGCCACTTGCAAGTTGTTCTCCTCTTTGCATCTCTCGAAGAGTGGCAACATAGGAGCCTCAAAACAACTGACTAATGACCTGAAAAAAAAGATTTTTCAAAGTCATGGTTTAGGGGAAGGATACAAAAAGCTAGCTCAGAGATTTCAGCCGTCAGTTTCCACTGTGAGGAACATAGTGTGGAAATGGAAGACCACAGGCACAGTTCTAGTTAAGGCCCAGAGTGGCAGGCCAAGAAAAATCTCAGATAAGCAGAGGCGAAGGATGGTGAGAACAGTCAAACTCAACCCACAGAGCAACTCCAAAGACCTACAACATGATCTTGCTGCAGATGGTGTCACTGTGCATCGTTCAACTATTAGGCGCACTTTGCACAAGGAGATGCTGTATGGGAGAGTAAGGCGGCAGAAGCCTTTTCTGCGCACATGCCACAAACAGAGTCGCTTGAGGTATGCTAAAGCACATCTGGACAAGCCAGCTTCATTTTGGAATAGGGTACTGTGGACTGATAAAACAAAAATTGAGTTATTTGGACATAACAAGGGGCGGTATTCATAGCGGAAGAAGAACACAGCATTCCAAGACAAACACTTGCTACCCACAGTAAAATTTGGTGGTGGTTCCATCATGCTGTGGGGCTGTGTGGCCAGTGCAGGTACTGGCAATCTTGTTAAAGTTGAAGGTCGCATGGATTCCAGTCAGTATCAGCAGATTCTTGCGAATAATGTTCAAGAATCAGTGACAAAGTTGAAGTTGCGCAGGGGCTGGATACTTCAACAAGGCTACGACCCTAAACACTGCTCAAATTCTACTGAGGCATTCATGCAGAGGAACAAGTACAATGTTCTGGAATGGCCATCTCAGTCCCCAAACCTGAATATTATTGAAAATCTGTGGTGGGATTTAAAGCGGGCTGTCCATACTCAGAAACCATCAAACCTGACTGAACTGGAGATGTTTTGTAAAGACGAATGGTCAAAAATACCTTCAACCAGAATCCAGACCCTCATTGGAAGCTATAGGAAGTGTTTAGAGGCTGCTATTTCTGCAAAAGGAGGATCTACTAAATATTGATGTAATGTTTCTGTTGGGTTTCCCAAATTCATGCACCTGCCTACTTTTGTTTAAGTAATTATTGCACACTTTCTGTAAATGCTATAAACTTCATTTCACTTCTCAAATATCGCTGTGTTTGTCTGCTATATGATATATTTTTTTGAAATTGCTGATCCGAACAACCAATGACTTATAAAGGAAAATCTTGAAAATGATCAGGGGTGCCCAAACTTTTTCATACCACTGTACATCCTGTTGGCCAACAGCACCAGAGGGTGTTGTTCAAGGATAGGCTGCAATCAATCCGGTCTCTCAGTCATATACCTTTTTTTGTTTTGTAAATTGCTGAAATAATTTCTAAAATATTTCTGATTCCCGATTCCTCCTGATTCCTTCCTGATTTTCCCTCTACTCTGCACTGCCCTTGGGTGTGGAGGAAAGAGGTGTGCAAATAAAATCTGTTTGAACTTGTACTATGACCTCAATGCCAGATTTGAAATGAGCTACTGTAAGCAGTGAAAAGGGACTTTAAGAGTGTGAAGAAATTCACCGTTCTCTGCACAGGCCAAATATCTTCCCATCGCCTCTTGTTGTAGAGAAAGGTAGAGCAAATTCAGAAGAGCCTGACCTGATAGAAAATGTGGAAACTCCTCTCTCCGGGATTCCGCATGATGACACGGGATTTCTCCAGCAGGAAGTTGGAGATTTTACCTCCATCTGGCTCACCGCCAGAGCTGAACCGAATCTCGAAGTATTTTCCCTGAAGGATCACAATTTAACTTCTTTCAGAATTGGCATCAACACTACATACAAAGAGCTGAATCATGAGGTAGATGCTAAATCTGCAAGTAAACCTCTCTGCAAATGCTGCAAGTGAAGTCACTCTTTCATTTCTCAAGTCCCTGTGCTTGTAAAGTAGTTCCTATTGTAAGCAGTGCATTGCATGCATCAGTGGTTCTGAATGTGATGCAGCCGGGATGTTTGCAAATTCAGGCAGTAGAGCTGACGTGTAAGCATCGTTTTCAAAAGTGATTGATAATTTAAATTATCATGTGGGTAATTGAACTTTTGCTCATATGCATGTAAATGGAAAATTCTAAAACAGTACAGTATGGAAATCCTTACAAATCTGCTTGAGTTGTTATTCCGTAGAGTCTTGGCATTGCCAAAGGCCTCAAGGAGTGGGTTAGACTGTAGGATGATGTCCTTGACATGCTATGAGGGACAGAAACAGCTCTGTCAAATTTAAAAGGACAGTGGCTTGAGGAACAGTTAATAGATTAACACCACTGACATTGAAACATTCCACTCAAAACATTCTCCAGTGTCACACACAGTGATGATATAAATAATTAACCCATGACTCTTGTTACTTTCTGACAAAACTCTCTTATTACCATTAATATTAGTTTTTTTGGACTTCTTATCCCTGAGCTGCCACCTTACCATGGTGGAGGGATTTGAGTCCCCAAATGATCCTGAGAGCTAAGTTGTCAGGGGCCCCTGTCGGAGCCCCAGGTAAGGTCTCCCAAGGTAAAAAGGTCTCAGGTGATGGGTGAGACTAAGAGCGGCTATGATGACCCCCTATGATGAAAAACAATACAAGGAAGCGCACCCTGGAGCAAGGCCCGAGGTAGGGGCTCAGCCTGAAAAGGCGACCCTCCCGTAAGCTCACCACCAGCAGGAGGGGCCGTAAGGGGTCGGGGAGCCAGCTAAAGAGGGCTTACTTTTAGCCCCCTAGCTCTGCCGTCACGTGTTGGAGTTTTCCCGGGTGAACGAGAGGATTGCGTCCCTGCGCCTTCAGGCAGGGGACAGGTCTCTCGCTGTTATTTCCGCATATGGGCCAAACAGCAGTGCAGAGTACCCAGCCTTCTTGGATGTCCTCAAGGGGGCACTGGACTGTACCCCATCTGGGGACTCCATCTTTCTACTCCGGGACTTCAACGCCCACCTGGGCAACGACAGTAGTGCCTAGAGGAGTGTGACTGGGAGAAACTCAGTTCCTGACCTGAACCCAAGCGTTGGTGTGCTGTTGGACTTCTGTGCTAGCCACAAATTGTCAATAACAAACACCATGTTCGAACAAAAGGGTGGCCATCAGTGCACTTGGCACCAGGATAACCCAAGCCGGAGGTTGATGATCGATTTTGTAATCGTATCATTTGACTTCGGGCCACATGCCTCGGACACTCGGGTGAAGAGAGGGGCTGAGCTGCCAACTGATCACAAGTTATTGGTGAGTTGGATTCGCTGGCGAGGGAGGAAGCCTGACAGACATGGCAGGCCCAAACGCATTGTGAGGGTCTGCTGGGAACGTCTGGCAGAGCCCTCCGTCAGAGAGATCTTCTACTCCCACCTCCGAGAGAACTTCAAACAGATCCCGATGGAGACTGGAGACACAGAGTCCAAGTGGACCATGTTTTCCACCTACATTGTTGAAGTAGCAGCCCGGAGCTGTGGCCTTGAGGTCGCGAGTGCCTGTCTCGGCACCAATACCTGAATCCAGCGGTGGACTCTGGAAGTAAGGGATGTCGTCATATTGAAGAAGGAGGCCTACCAGGCTCACCTGGCCTGTGGGTCTCCTGAGGCAGGTACTGGCAGGCCGTGTGCAGCAGCACGTGCTGAAAACCATCCAGCGCCTCAGGAGGGGAAAGCCGTGCCCTACCAACACTGTTTACAGAGGAGGCGGGGAGCTGCTGACCTCAACTGAGGATGTGGTCAGGCGGTGGCGAGAATACTTTGAGGATCTCCTCAATCTCACTGACAAGTCTTTTACAGAGGGAGCTAAGGCTGGGGACTCAGAGGTGGATCCGTTCATCACCCAAGCTGAGGTCACCGAGGGGGTTAACAAGCTCTACGGTGGCAAGGCGCCTGGGGTGGACGAGATCCACCCTGAGTACCTCAAGTCTCTGGATGTTGCAGGGCTGTCATGGCTGGCATTACCCTTCAACATCGCTTGGCAGTCGGGGCAAACAAATAACATGGCTCATCTCACAGGCAAGCATAGTTCACATAGTATTCTAAAAAGGAAATATTTCTTCTCACCTGTACTTTGGATCCACCCCCTGACACTTTTGAGATGTAGCTCATGATGTATTTGGCTGCAACAGTTTTCCCTGCACCACTTTCCCCACTGCAACACACAAGAACATACAGTACATTCATGCGTTAGGGTTTTAAGTAAAAGTACATAAAGATATATATATATATATATACAGTATATATATGTGTGTATATATATGTATATATGTGTGTGTGTGTGTGTGTGTGTATATATATATATATATATATATATACACACACACACACATACAGTTCAAAGAATGATAAAGAAAAGCAATGACGACATGGGCATGGTATGGAATCAATTCAGACAAAGGAAGAGGATTGTCTTACCTGATGATGACACATTGGTTCTCACGGTCAATCATCATGTTTCTGTACATGTTGTCAGCCAAAGCATAGATGTGAGGTGGATTCTCATACTGAGCCTTAACATTGATAAGAGACAATGGAAGCGAATGCTTACGAAATTATCACTTAAGTCTGAAATTATTTGGAAAAAGTCATCAGTGCATGGTGGGAAAGAAATTACATTATTTTCCTGTAAATAGGCAATTGAGAAAATTTTGATCTCTGTGCAACAGATACATTGCTATAAAACAAACTACCTGCAATTCAAACGTAAATCAAGTTTTCTATTTAAATAATGCTGAAGCAAGATGTGAAAAAAATGGCTACATGACTGTCTGGCTGACATAAGTGAATCATGTCTTCAATCTATTTTTTCTGACAATACACTCTGCAGGTCTTATACAATGTTCAAGATTTTATCAGGTTTAACGAGAAAGAGTGCCAACAGTGTTCAGGAGACAACAAGAAATGTAGTTGTTGAAACAAGAAATCTTAAAAAATTAAATGTAAGGTAGATCAGATAAGTTGAAAGGGAAAATAGACCCAACTTACTGCACCCTGATACATCTCAACTTCCTTTTCCCCAAAGTATGGCATCTGTTTGAAAGGGTTGATGGAGATGAGCACCGGGCCAATATATGTCTCAAGAGGATGTCAATTAAGGACCAAAATCAGTTTTTTATTACAACTTTAACATAACTATTTGGTTCCATTTCATATCAATTGGCAATTTTTATCATAGACTTAAAAGATATCTGATTTGTTCTTTCCCTTTTTTTCAGATTTTACATGAACAAATGCAGATGCATTCATCTGGATTACTGTAGGATGAGAAAATTTCAGCAGCTCTAATGTGTCCTATGACTCTTTTTTCACAAAAATCATTCATATATTAACTAAATTCAACAGTATGTCCGTGTGCATTCTTTTAGAAAACATCTAAATATTGTCCTGTTTGCAATACATCTTTTTTTCTCACAACAAAATGCAAGGAAAGTGACTCAAGATGAAGAAATTACGGGAGGTTTGCCATCATGTAACTGAATTATGTAACTGCTGTGCTCTCATTTGGATCTGCGCTCCCTCAGTGAGTCGATGTTCCCAACTCTGACAAAATAGTGTGTAGTAGCCAATAGTCGTCGGGCCTCATGGGATTCTTTTTCTATGCGTTTGCAAATGTAATGCTCCCCCTCCTCACATTTGTGCGGAGCTCTACAGAGGATCAGTTTCAATGTGGGCATTAAGCTGAATGCCATTTGCAGATGGTCTCCAAATGCAGCAATAGAAATCCTTTGTTTCATTAAAGTGGAGGGGAGGCCTTTTGTGTTTAAATTAAACAAAGAAATGGCAGGAGTCTAAAGCCCTTTGCTCCACAAGGCAGGGGTTGCTGGGATGGCAAAACTTTCCAAAACAGGTTTATTACTCATTGCCACAACACCAGACCATGAATCATGACTCAGCTACTTTGGGAATAACTCGGGAGTGACAAGACTGTCCAGTTCCTTGCTGGAGTGATAAATGTGCCTGCCAGGAAAGGATACAAAGATGTAGTCATCCATGAATCTCTTCTTGAGGTTGTCCACAATAGCGTCTTCATTGATTTTAGACAGCAACACCATGTCATCCACTCCACTGTGTTTGACATTGTGGCTTTGCCAATGATACCGGTAATGTCCTCGGCTTCCCTGAAATAAAACCAAACATGGGCTGGTTACACGCACACACACGCACGCACGCACGCACGCACGCACGCACGCACGCACGCACACACGCACACACACACACACACACACACACACACCTTTTGTGCCTTTATGTTCTAAATTTTGCTAAGGTACCTTTTAGAGATTGATTTCAGTTTCTCCATTTTGTTCCTTCAGTCATTGCCTTTTTTCCAGTACTTCCATCTGTTTGTATCATTAAACACTGTTTTCACTAGTTGATGCTGACCTGCATTAAGTATAGAGCACACTTATTCAATTGGCTGCCAATTTCACAGCCTGTCTGAAATTTTCAGTGTGTGTGATACAAAAAACACAACCTCCCTTGCTCCCCTTCCGCCTCATGGCAGCCTGCTTCATGGCGGACTGCGCGCGGACCTGCACTCGCACCCTCCCCCTGTTGACGACTCCTCACAGAGGACTGTTGGCGGACCCGCATGCGGGTGTTAAACTCACACTTCAGTTGCATGAAGTCGGCCACCATGAATGATGTGGAATTCCAAAAACACCATGGACCACGGGTTTTGTCCTATTAGAGAAATTTGACGTGCCTCAGTAGCAACTGGAAATTCGTGAACAACTCTAACACCAAAAGGTGGCACATTATGTCACATAAAAATTCAGGGATAACAGCTATATGGAGCTTTGTCCTCGCAACAAGCATCACCAGCTTTTTTGTGGTGCAACAATATGAACACAAGGCGGGAAAAACAGCTGTACTAATCACAATTGGGGAAATTACAGTTACTACCTGCACTGCCAATATTAACTGGCGGCACTGGCATACTACTATTACGACTACTTCTACTACTGGCATTAGAGGCGAGTTAGACTTTCAATTGCAAAACAAGAATTATGGTTAAGTGCTCTTGCTTGTTCAGCAGTCTATTCAAAGTTTTCAAGATTCATCAAGTGATTTACCCCAAAAAAGGTTTTGTCAGTGTGGAGCTACCCCTGTTGACTTTTTGTTTTTGTATTTCAAATGCCAACACCCTGGACACTGTTGTTCAGTAACACAGCAAGAAAGAGATGAAATAATCATCTGTCATCAAGTCATTTGTCATCCAATGTCCATTTGTGCAGATGGCATTTTCCTATGTGAAAACAGGTATTACTGATAACCACAAAAGACCATTTTCTGGACATACAAAGGAACTCCAACACTGATATGTGATCCATAAGCTCAGACTTTCCCTCCATGCAAATACCTTTGCCTTATATGGAGACTGCTGAGCATGACTTGCACAGCGTACAGGAAATGGCTGGGCTTGATTCAGGATCATAGCAGCACTTTTCCCTTCATTGCACCCATTCTACTTTTCCACCAGTGAGTTAGACACATGGCACACTACTTGTTCAGAATTAATTACAGTGCTATTCTTTTCCATCTATACACTACAATAACACAAAACAAGAACATTTCTTTCCTGCTGTACCTTTGTGACTCAAGACAACAACAACAATTGCAAAGAAACAGATTGATGTTAAATATGCACAAGATGTGACTCAAAGTCAATCTGGTGAGAGCACAATCCCTGTGAGCAAAAGAGTGTAGTGAAGCATATGACACAGACAGACTGTGGATTAAATTTGACAAGGTGGAGGAGGGCGGGGGGAGGTGGTACAACAATGTCCTGAGCAGTGTGGATTTAGCCTGGATCACATTGGAAAGAAATGTTCACATATGTTCTCCGTTATAGGTCGGTCTCCATGTCACATGACTCTATTTTAGGGATATTTTCTAGAGTTTTTCTTTTATACTGTAGACACCTGGACAAAATTCTTGGTACCCCTTAGTTATTGAAATGTAGTCCACAATGGTCACAGAAATAACTTGAATCTGACACTAGTAATAATAAATAAAACTTAGACACTGGTGAATTATTTTAAAAAACGAACTCATGAAATTGGCCTTAAGAAAAATTGATGATACCCTTAACTTAGTATTTAGTTTCAAAATCTTTTGAGGCAATCACTACAATCAACAGTTTCTGTAACTTTTGATGAGACTTCAGGTATTTTGGCCCATTCCTCATGAGCAAACTGCTCCAGTTGTCACGGGTTTGAAGGGTGCCTTCTCCAGATGGCATGTTACCACACCTTCCTCAAATGTTTTCGATAAGAGCGCATAGAGGACCATTTCAAAATAGTCCAAAGTTTTGCTCTGAGCACATTCTTGGGTGTTTTTCACTGTGTGTGGGTCATAATCCTGTTGGAAGACCTGTGACCTGTGACTGAGACCAAGCTTTTTGACAGTGGGCAGCACATTTCTCTCTGGGATACCTTGATAGTCTTGAGATTTCATTGCACTCTGCACAGATTCGAGACACTCTGTGCAAGATGCAGCAAAGTAGTCCGAGAACACGACACAGCCTCCTTCATCTTTCAAAATAAGGACAATGTTCTTTTCTCTGTATGCTTCGTTTTTGCGTATGTGAACATAGAGCCATAGTGCCTTGCCAAATAGTTCCAGTTTGGACTTGATTGTCCACTGGACATTTTCCCAGAAGCTTTGCAGCTTGACAATGTACAGGCTAAGTACAGTCTCGCATTTTCATGATTTGTTTTTAAGACTTGTGTCCTCTTTAATAGTGCTGTAGCAAGAATTAAGGAGGCTATTCCATTTGCGCTTTGTCACATTCCAATAACAGAGTCCTTCGCTAGTCTTTCTTCACCTAGCATGGACCAGCAAGTTGATGGTGCCTCATGCTCACTGCAAGTGAAACACAGCGCCATTGCTCTTCTGAAGAAGATAAAACAGAAGACATGGGCTGTCTCAGTGTATTTCTGTGAATTATAGTAGAAATTACACTGAGACAGTATAATTAACAGACCGATGAACTGAAGCAATCGTCACGTAGATTCAAAAGGATCTAGCTTAGCTTGGCAGGACAGTCTGAGAACCTATAGAAAGGCCCCCTGTAATGCCAGAGCCGCCTATTATTCCTCATTAATCGAGGAAAATTAAAATTACCCGAGTTTCCTTTTCAGCACCTTGGCTAGGCTGACTCTGAGTCATGAATCTACTGATTCATTTACATCAGGGCTGTTGATAGTTCGATCGCGATCGCCAGGGCAGTACTGGTAGATCGCATGGCATTGAAAAAAATAGACATTGATTTTTTTTAGGTTTTTAGGTTTGTCTCTAATCTATAATCCATCCCCTAACTTCATTGACATACAGGGCAGCCTGTCGGATGACAATAACAGTGACCTTTAGGTCACCGCGCTTGCGCAAACAACAGCGGCGTGCAGCAAGACTGACAAGTGTGTGCGTGTTATCTCCGTGTGTTATTCTAAGCCATAGCTTTTTTCTTTTAAACTTAAGAAACCGCACTCATCAAAAAACTTATCACTTTCACCCTGAATGGGAGTCTGACTTTTTTTTCACAATGTCATTTAAGTGCCTTTGCCTCATCTGCCGGACTACAGTGGCAACACCCAAGAGGGAAAATGTTGAGCGCCATTTTCGGACTCTTCATGGAAAATATCATACCGACTTCCCTCCAAATAGCAAGCTGAAAAGGAGAAAGGTGAATGAACTAAAATCTGAGTTGTCTGGACAGCAGTTATTTTTCTTCATACATACTTCCTAAGAGAAAGACGCCACCGAAGCATCGTTTCAGGTTAGTCTCGTCATCGTTGATAACAAGAAGTCCTTCCAAGGCAGAGAGGTAGTAATAAAAATAACAGAGTTAAATTGTGCGATGTGGGGAAATGTAGTTGTGCGAGACAAAATAATATGTTATAAAAGTGAAATCAAAAAAAAAACTTTGTCCCAAAAGCACAAAATATACAATTATAATGATTTAGATAATATCTAAAAAATAGGCATGTGGCATTTTTACTGTAGGTAGATCTCGCTGTCTCGACTTTCCTCGACTGCTCCCCTACCAACCGTCCTGAATTGACAGAGATTATTTCATCAAATAAACCATCAACCTGTATATAAGACGCTGTTCCAACTGATCTGCTTATGGAGGTATTTGCCTTGAGAGGAACTTCTGAACTTAATATGGTTACTATGCCTTTGTCAACTGGCTATGTCCTCGAAAGTTGCTGTGATTAAGCATCTTCTTAAAAAACCCTCTCTTGATTTGGGGGGGGTTTAAACTGAGAATTTTCACAGACTCTGGAGTTTTAGCTAACTATAGACCTATTTGTAACCTTCCGTTTTCTCTCCAATATCCTGGAGAAAGATGTTGCAAATCAGCTGTGTGACTAACTACAGAGCAATGCTTTATTTTAGGAATTTCAGAGTGCATCACGGCACAAAGACAGCACTGGTGAAGGTCACAAATGACCTTGTAATTGCTTTGGACAAGGGTCTCAGTTCTGTGATTACTCTTCTAGATCTCAGTGCTGCATTTGACACCATCGACCATCGACAGCAGCTACAGGATGTGATCAGCATCTAAGGAGCTGGTTTCAGCTGTCTTAAGTCTTATCTATCAGATAGCTGTTTGTTGACAATGTTTCCTCTGAGCCTAACACCAATTCAGTTCTCTCAATATATGCTTCCTCAAGTTAGGATTCTCAGGAAACTAAATTTTCACTGTCACGTCTTTTGTCTTTTCAGTGATGCCAAATGACACCAACCATCTGTATAAATTTCAGGCTTGCCTTGGGGACATAAAATCACAACTTTCTGTGACTCAAATCAGGTAAAACTGAGATTACGGTATTGGTGTTGG
>OMPJ01009929.1:0-11309 GCA_900312935.1 Carapus acus
GACGGCACCACCCAAGTGCTAAGATTACCGGGACAAGAAAGAAAGCCCCCGTAGCGCAAATGCCACTGTTATCTGCGTTCAAGCATCCTTTCAATCACAATTCCGATCGGGCAACTGATTTTTCTTGGCAAAAAATATGAAGATTGAGTAAAATTGAATACTGTAACACCAGAATTCTGGAGCTGAGTGCTGCACTTGTGGATTTTTTTGTTTAGTGTTTGAAAGGAATTTATTATTTTCAATTTTAATATCTTAATTTGTAACATTGATAACCATTTGAGGATATTTGATTTAACCTAATGGTACCAAGCAGCACTTTGAATTTATTTACGATTTCCGCTTGTATATTGACAAGTTTTGGTTAAATAAACAACACACTGTGGAAGAAAATGGTTTTGCATTTTGTTCCCATACTGTACCGAAGATGTACCGAACCGTGACCCCCCTGTACCGAGTATGTACCGAACCGTGATTTTTTCATACCGTTACACCCCTAGTGGACATAGAATCTGCGAGACTTTGTCACCACAGTTGGACATACAGTAGGTAGGTCTCGTTTAGCGTCTCGCGCTCGGACAGCGTCTGGACGTCTCTCTCACTTTGTTCCCGCGCCTTTGGCAATGATCGAGCATGAGAATGTGAGTTTCCCAGACAGGTGTTTATCGAACGCCGCTGCAGGGAAACTCTGGCATGTCTGCCTCAATCTTCGCGCTATGTTTCTGCCTCTCCAACTTGAGCTCTGCTGCCTCTGGCACCCGCTCGTATTGGCTTTGGCCGTGCTGGATCTGTGACATCAATGTGGGCAGTGACGTGTTGTACATGGAGGCAACCGCAGGCAACAGGAGAGCAACCTGAGAGAATGAATGCTGAACTGGAGTCAGCCAGGACCTCAATCCTCGTCTGCCACCAACTGAAGAATTATTATTTCTTTTTTCTCTCGAGCTAACACACACTGATGTTGCCCCACAAGCACTCTGCTCTGCCACCTGAGACATGACATCTTCTGAATTTCATTTCTTTATTTCTTTTTCTAGGAGTCGTGGGGTGAAAAAAATGACTCGGCATTGCGTGACAGAAATAATGCTGCAACAGCTGGAGAAACAATGCTGAGTTTCGTTTACAATCTTAATGAGGCAGAAGGTAATGGACAAAGGTGGTTGATGTGTTTTTAAATGTGCGACAATTTGACAGAAAGGAGGCTGTGTTGGATTATTATTTCCGCAAGACTAAATGATATGATATGGGAAGAGATACACAACAAGATAAAAAGTCCTCCATGGACAGACATCTACCAATCCCCATTACTTGGATGCAGCACAACAAAACATTCAAGGACGGGTCCTGAACGGTCAATGAACAGTTGTGGTTGTGGTCAATGTGGTTGCCGTAAAACACAGCAAATGTTTTGGGGGAAACTAACGATTCAGTTGGCATATCGGCATCTTAACCGTGGGGAGTTATTCTGATGCAGTTGTTTCTGGCCAATGAACAGCAACAAAGACATATTGGCCCCATATTGGAAATTGGATGTTACACCAACCACAATAGGAACATTGTACAAACACATATTGCTGCAAATTTTTTTGTTGTTTGATATGGTTAACTGTTTGGTGCTGTTTAGAAACAAACTACAAGCCAGAGCAGGGACCAGATTCTAATTTCCAACGCTCAATTTGTTAGTCAACCCTGACATCGTTCTAATGAAGACATTGGAATTGCAGAGTCAATAAAGCCTTCGCACGAGTTGTCTCTGTGAGTTTGCATAGTTTTGTGAAACAAAATCTCTTACCATGATGGCAGGAATAGAGAAGTTTCTGCCCTGGTTAAAGAAAAACAAACTGGGACAGGACTTGCGATGCTTCCATGCTTGCTCTTGTGCTATTCAAACTTCTCCTGTAATCATTCTGTAAAACAGGGGTTGGCAGATGGAGAGGCGGAGCGTAGGAGGCACGACAGGAAAAAATAGTTTTGACCACTTATGTCAATGCCTCTCTGTCTCTATCTGGGCACGGTAAGATATGAAAGCAGCAGCTTGAGAAAGACTGAGAACATCAATATCGTCTGGGTCTAGTGAAACATCTAAGTGTTATGCCACAATAAGCACAATCTGTTTTATCCAGATAAATTGTTTCATCTGGTTTGATTCACTTTGTGTTCTTTGTTGGAACTAAATTAGCTTGTAGGTGAGCAAATGAGCCAACATGTGAGAGTCGGCAATGACAAATGTACAATGACCATATTTTCTGCAGTATGAGTCCAACTTTTTTTCATAGTTTGGTTGGAAGTGCATCTTATCTCTCAAGTTGCTTCCATGTCAGTCCCTACTTTTTGACTACTACTCCAATACCGCGATAATTTCAATGTTACAGTTATTTCATCAATGTGTTACGTTATCATGCACTACACCTCGGCCTGTTTTATTCTATTCTGATGCCATTATTCCAACTTGCCTTTCAGGATGAGATGTCTGCTCTTGGTCTTGGATTTTATACAATTAATTTCGATGGACTTGAAGTGCAATTTCCTTTTTCTTCTTTTTTCATTATTGTGCATTTTCTGCCCCGTGTGACTTGGTACGACTTTTCAGCAGTGTTTAGTACAGCAAAATATACTGAATTTGTCCCTGTCTGACACAGGGGTGGCACAATATTGATACTGTTTTGACAAGCACTCAGTTATGCGCAAATGTTTGCAAGATGCTTGCAAACATTTGCGCATAAATATTGAAGTTTCCAGACTCTGGGTAGATTGGCACACAGGCTTGGGCGATGAAGTTAGCGATGAAGTCAGCAGAAGCACTCAAACATTAAGCATAGACAAGAATGGGTACAGTGTTTCAGTAATGCTGCCATATTTGGATATCTGAATAATTTACATTTACTTTCACTATGTTTTACGAAAAATATAGTGAAAGTAAATGTAAAATAAGCAGTGAAATTTTGAGACCATTTGCTCTCCAAAAATTGTTGCCTCGTAGTACTTGTGGGAATAAATGCATAGCAGTGGATCTTAAGTACAGAATATTTCATTGTCAACAGTGGCCTCTGAGTGGTTTACAGAGACGGCCACATGGTGGCCATATACTACGAAGCTTTTGGAGCCAATGCAGGAGAGTAGATCGCCTAAAAAAACAAAAAACAAAACAAAAAAAACATCACAATGTGCAAATTCTTAAGATGCTTTTCAAATGTTTGGAGAACAACAAAAGCAATGCAATCCTTGACACTTTGGTAAACAACTTTTGCGACCCTAACATGACCATAACAAAATAGCCACAATTTGTACTTGTTTGTTTGCTGTTTGCTACTTTCTGTCACATTGATAGATGTGGATTGGAAATGTGTAAATTGTGGACTCGTTTGTTTGTTAGTTTAGTTTGTTCTCATGCAAATCATTCTGTCATGTCTGGAAAGCAGTCCAATGTCCAGGCAAACCACCGTCAACAAGTATTTTTGTTATTCAAACAAATGCAAAACTGTAAGCTTGGATGGACACATGGCAAAGTTTTTACTGCCTGGGAAGGTGACAGATTCTCTCAGTGTCACAGTCAGGACATTACAAACTGCACATTCTAGTGTCACATACACAATCAACAATGTTCAGTTGCCTTTTCCGGGGAGATTTGCTCACCTCTAAGTGTTATGAATACGTGTTTAATGACCCCCCGGCATAATTAAGAGCCGCATCTGTGCTGTGATTTCCACAAAACCTTTTTCAGAGCGCGAGTCATTACACATGAAATAAAGCACAAAAGTGTGTGAGCTGGCTTCCAGGGTGAGAGAGGCATTTCCAATTCCACTTTATAGGCAACATCCAGCACAACCTGCCTGCGAGTGACCACAATGACCACACACCTGTGCACACTATGCACTGGGCTTCGCTCAGAGGCCACTTTTGTTTTAACATTGTCGTTAAGTGTAATAGTAGACATCACTGTGCTTGACATGCTGTCAAACAGAAATGGATAGTGTGTTGACTAAGCAGCACCACACAGGTAATGTTATTACATACATGTGATTATTTGCCCTCTTACTTGTTACACAGTAGCAACAAATGATAAATATGAGCAGTAACGCCGTCACAATTTTGAATGTTACTGTGTGCAGCAGTAGTTGTTTGGTTGCGAGGAAGCCGTGACTGGGCAATGTTGGTATTGATGGTGTCACGTGGTTTTTCTGAATTTATCATGTACTCAAGACATACTTTCATACCAGTTCTTTCAAATTTCTCTTTCTCCAGTGCAAGCCTTTTCACACCCTCAAAGCAGTTTTTCCCTCATTGCAAAACTGTATGTTTAATGCAAAATCCTTTCTATTTTTCGAAAGAAGCAACATCGCCACATGGCTGTCATGAATGCATGATTTCACTGTCATGAATGCATGATTTCATGAACAGGCATTTACCCCAGCCAGTCCCGTGGCCTTTATACAGACAGACACAAATACAAACAATTAAGCATAAAAGGTTGTCTATGGAAACAAAATATAGCCTGACAAACCTATTTAATAAACACTTCATTAATCAAGAAGGACTCTGCAGCTCCAGAGAAGTGAGACTTTTCAATACGAAGCGGTGCTGGCATGTATAAATGTACAAGGGAGCTGAGGAACAATAAATAAACAAACAATGACAAACAGCACAGCGCTATAGTTACACTTGTTGGAATTGGGATGTTTGCAAGAGCACTGTCACTTACGTGTTCGTCTTTGGTGTCTTGGTCTCTTGGCATCTGGGGAGTTTTTCCATTTCCAGCTTGCGACTTGGATTTTTTCTACCTCTGCAACTCACAACATCTGATATTTACAATGCTAAAACAGTGGGAGATTGGTTAATGACCACAATAATGAACAAAATCAGGATGCTGCTGGGCTTAGACTGCAGCCCTCCGTCCATCTTCTTTGATAAGGGATTCTGTCGAGTGAATTCTGCGTGTTTACTGGACCACATTATGCTTGTGCATGTGCCAGCAAAACAGTTAAGATTGAAACATGGACACTTACCCTGCACTGGAAGAAAGTTTGGTTTGTGGTGATCAGCAGAGTGCTTTGAAACATTTGGGCACCGTCTGTGGACTCACAAAAACAAAATTGAATTTGGAAAGTTTCTGAAGTTACTGTCAAAATGCCCAAACAGAGTACTATGACTGTGTTCAAGGTTTGTATTAGAACTGAAGAAATCGAATAAGAAAAGGTCCAAGACTGTGGCTAAAGCATACATTCTCTTCATCCTAATCTTTTTTTTTTTAATATGCCTTCCTTTCATCCATATGTTTCTTTTAATGCATTCCCTACATCCACATGTTTTTTTTACAATTGTGTCCAAGTTTTGAGAACGTTGAAGAAAACTTTCCTCAAACATTCCACAACCCCAGGAGTTCCCAATGTGCTCGGTCGATACGAGGCACAAAGACCTCCTGTGTGTATCTGAGCAAAAACAAACTGATAAAATGCACAAAAACAGTCGAAAGTGGCAAATCAATGAGCTGGTCTTTGTTCCTGTCTTTTATGTTTGTCTTGACTGCTGCAAGAAAGGGGCAGCACAATTGGAAATGCCTCTTGTCGTCTTTTTGCTTGGTTCAACATTTCCCTGTTAACCTACAGATTGGTTTTGTCTGGCGGGTGCTTCCTCTTTCATGTAATTTACTTTGAAGGAGAAAGGAGGCGAAGCAAAGTGTCACCTCTGCATTGTCTCTGTAGATATGAGAGTCCCGTGGCCTTTGTCTTGTGAAAATGCTGAGGCAAGTTAATGGGAAACCGTCTTCCCAGAGGCCAATGAGAGGCCCCCTTCCTTTCTCAAGGTCTGGCTGCTTTGAAAGTCTTAGCCTTGAATTTAATTCCTCCTGTCGTTACAGAGAAATGTTTACTTGTGTCCCCCACAGCTTCCTTTTAAACTTTTCCAGCGTACGTTTCTAATTTTTGGATTTTGTTGAATTTAGCAAAATTAGACAGTTCGCTCTAAATTAGACGTGTGTGCGTGTGTATGTGTGCGTGTATGTATGTATGTATGTATGTACCGGGTATGTATGTATGTATGTATGTATGTATGTATGTATGTATGTACTGTATGTATAAAAAATAATCAGAATTTATAGCAAATTTTCCATCCTTTCATCCAACCCTCCATGTAACACTAGCAATAGCAGAAGTGGTGACAGTAGCAGTAGTTGTTTGAGTACTACTAGTGGTATGATTCGTATACAGGGGTTCCCAATTTACTGTATGTCGCTGTTTCGTTCCCATGACACAATGGAAACGTGTCATGGGAATGGATTTTCGACAGAGGTCGACAGAGGTCAGAGGTCACCATTTTAACTTTAACCTAGAATACAGCCAATGGCGGTTGCACTTTCACCTCTTTCTGAATGCTTCATGATGTTCACTTTAGTTTGGTAACCAGTGACTGTAGGTGACGCTGGCTTCCTCTACTCCTGACGCATGATGCTTTATCCATCCACACATCTCCACACAAGCAGCACCTGTCATATATGTCATTTTAACGTTTGTCACCGACATTTAGATGTCTTCACTTTTATACATTTAGTTATTTCATATCAATTTGCAGCTATCTCATGTTTTTATTATCATTTATGTATCATTTACCTCTTTTCAGTAATTCTACCAAATCAATCTTTGTATCTTTAACGCTGACGCCAGCAACAAAAACAACGTAGATGGCGTACAACGTCACCGGGGAACTCCCTATACAGCTTTAACTTGTACCAGAAATACCATATTTTCTGGAGTTTAAGTCGCACCTTTTTTCATAGTTTTGGTGAGAGTGCGACTTATTCTCAGATTTAATTTATAGGTGAAATCATTTGAAATACATAATTTCACATGTTCGTCTTTGTCACACTGACAACCACGCGAGGGCACTGTAGTCAGAGTCTGATGGCACTACATTAGGAATCATCAGGAATCTTTTACTGTCATTACAGCAATTGAATTGAGTAATGAAACTAAGGTACTCCATTCCGGTGTAAGAAGCTAAGAAAGATAGAAGGAAGAAGAAGAGAGTTTCTGTATACAGAAGAATATAAACACACAATATATACAGTACTTTATAAACATATCACACATCTATTTGTTGGCGGAGTTGTTCAGAAACGACACTGAGAATAAAGAATTCAATTGATTTAGTGATTTGGAGTGAGATCGAGGGTTTGATGAACGTGTTAGCTTTATTCTCATGTTATCTGAATAATTGTTAATATCTTACATTGATTTACCAGACACAAATTCAGTTCACTGTCAATGCTTAATGTACCTGAGTAACCATCAATGTGTTACTTTAGCCTTTTTCTCTCTCTCCCCAATTGTTATTATTATTTTAAGTTGGCTTACAAGATGAAATGTCTATTCCTGGTTTCGGATTTCTTACAATAAATTTCCCCAAAAAATGTGCGTTATCCGAGTTATGGTCCACTGAGAATCGAATACATTTTTCCTTCATCATTATGTTTGTTTGTTTTTTTTTCCGGCTGATGCGACTTATACTCCAGGGCAAATACAGAATACGAAAATATGGTACCTCAACTTTAAAAGAAGCCTTTAATAGATCCTATTTTGTGCCAATGTAGGCCCTTAAGCTCCACAGTTTTAAAGTGTTCAGACAAACTTCTCATCATGCTTTTTTTTTTTTTTCTTTTTTTTTTTGCAGAGCATGGGGGTGGGGGGTAACCACGGTAACCGAGAATGCATGGACATGGAAGGACACACCTGTTAGGAGTGAGACAATAGTTTTCATGTAACATGTGATGTCACATGTCACATTACAATGGCAATCATGAGGCAGTCTTTCCACTTTCCAGTGCATAACTAGCAAAATTCTTCTTTTCTTGTTATTGGATATGTGTCAAAACTTTGTGGGTTGGCACGGTCTATGGATCTGTGTGCTGTACTTTCCTGATCGACTCACTATATGCGATGTCACAAGGAATAACTACCACAAATTTAGCTAGCCAAACTATCCGGATCTCTGCCTGGGGTGACCAATCGTTCTTGACACCTGCTGGGGCCTGGTTGAACTGTTTCCATGTTACAGGTACAAGGGCAGGTACACCTACAGTACATGTATGTACAGTATATCCATTTTGGGACTTCTGCTCCTCATTCAGACTTACTCCTTAATGAAGCCATATCACCTGCTTGTCATTGGGCCTAACTGAGAAAGATTTAAGTAGCTGTCTGTTTCTTGCAGTTTCTTGTCTCAGTTATTTTGAACTTTTCTGTCTGGCTTTTCGACACTGCCGGGGTCTAGATTGTGTTTGCCCAGTGGTTGAATCCACAGGTTCTGTTCTTGTCTGTCTGCCTGTTTTTTTTTTTACACTACTGAGTCCTGGATTCTGTGTGTTGCCTGAGGGTTGAATCTCCAGGTCCTGTTCATACTGTCTGCCATTTGTTGCTCTGGACAATATCCTGACCCTGGTTCTGCCTAGTGGATTTTTAAAGTAAATGCAAGCAACAAACATACTCCTGCTCTGCATTTAGTGTCTGCCCATCATATACTTGACACGAAAAAATACAAGGTCTTAAGAGGTTTTTCATTTGCCCACTAGGATCAATAACTTAATACCTAGCTCAAAATTATTCTGTCGATCAGAATCAAATATTTGTTCCTTAATATGTGTGCCCAGCTGCACAGTTCAGCAACTGGTGTAGCGTATGGAGTTAAAAACCACAACACCACAAAAGTTACTTCACAAAAACACAGGAGACATTCTGTATTCGGGTTGGAGCCACTGAGAGCCAATCTAACTCTGACCCACTGTATGCGTGTTGTGATGCCATCAGGCAAGACAGATGATGCCTGCATGAGTATGCGCGTGCCTGTGTGTGTGTGTGTGTGTGTATGTGTAGCTGAAGTAAACTAACCTGTGATTAGGGGATTTGACGGTTGAGAGGATTGTTGGGACCGATCAGTCAGAATGAGAAGTGCACTGAGGCATGAAGTGCACGAGTAATGGACTGGAAGAACAGTGGAGCACTGCAGCCTTGCGTCTTTGTAATGCAAAGGCCCCCAACCGCACCTCTAAAGGGGTAAATCTTTGTTATTCCAGTCTGTCTTTAAGCCGAACTGCAATTTCATAGTCTCAAACCAGAACTGTTCTCTCTAATCATACACTACATTCCTCAGGATGCACCTTCACATATATGCTACAAGTGCCGAAAATAGCAAAGCACCAACGCGACGGAAATGTTAAAGCATAAGTAGAGGTGGAATTCTGCAATACTAAAGCACGTTTGACCTTTAAAGTGTGTCGGCTTCACATAGGACGCAGCTGATCACAGACTGGACCAAACAAAAAGAGCCAAGCTAACAATCATGAAACGAATGATCTCAGTCTGAAATCCTGCCAGCAGCTGGCAGAGGCCATTATGCTCACTTAGATGGCTCTTGCAGATTGTCCTCTGTGGTCCTCTATGAGCATTTTCACTCATTTCTGAGGGTGCATATTCATGGTGAAGTGTGTGCATCAATGGCCTTGGCAAGGCACACATGCACACATGCACACACACACACACACACACACACACACACACACACACACACACACACACACACACACACACACCAGGCTTTGTAGAAGCATGCCATGTTAAATGTGGCATGAGAGAGTCTAGACCACATACAGCAAATGGGAATAGCACTGAACACGTTCACACACCGGCGCCTGGCTAAAAACAGGGAATACACAAGCGATACACACAGACACACACACGCATACACACACAGACACACACAGACACACAGACACACACACACAAACACACACACACACTGTGTGGCAGTGAGTGCAGAATCTCCTCTTTTATGCAGCAAAAATGTCTTATAACAACGGTTGCAGTATTTATTCAATGGTAAATGCCCACTTAATCTTGGACTTTGTAGACGGACATGGACTCAAAGTTTACATGATGAAACATTGTGTTTCAGAGAGCACAACTCTGGTCCAGTAAAGTTGCTGTATGCTTGATTCATGATCTTTATATCCTCATGTAACAGACTTTTGAATGATCTCATAAATCACACTCTGCGTTCCCTCTGAAGACATAAAGCCGGAGGCCCTTGAAGCAGACACCATGCTGTCACCTCGCTTGTACCACAGTGCCCATATGTTTCCCACATGATGGTTTAAACCTCAGATTTGGTTTATACTCCAGCGGAAACTTGACAGTGGTTCGCTAACTTGCCTGGTGATCTAAAGGTCCTTTTGGTTGTTGTTGTTATCACAGTATCAAGTTTGTACCATTATGACTAAGTTCAATGCTATGTGAAGAACCAGAGGTTCCTGTGTCAAAGTTAGTTAATTTTTGCAAGAAGGGTGTCCACATCTGAGTTCTGTGCGAACCCAGTTTTCTTTTTTCTTTGTCATTTGGCCTGTCCTCTCTACCCAAAGGCAGATCTATCCCTGATGTAAGATCGGTTATCTTTGGAAGGACATTGTGTCTGCTGATCCTGGTCCTCGGCTGTCTTAACAACATTTTTTTTGTGAGAAATTAGTTTCATCACGAATGTAAGCCTTTGCAAAATAGACATGGACATAGAAAATAGAAACTTTAGGTTAAATGGTGTATGTTTGAGTGTGTAGATGCATGTTTGGTGTGTTATTTGACAGCTGGATAGCAGAAAGCCATACAGAAAATATATCTCTGAGCATGGAAATATGCTGTAATTTCTTAATTTTGAGACCTACGTTAAAGAAATCATCATCAATCATCTACTTTTGTACACCAGTCACTGTTTTAGACAGTTTTGTATACAGACCACATTCGCCACAGCAACAGGTTTCGTGTCCCTCAATATATCAGATTGCAAGTAGGGAAATGTAATTCAACATTAATGTCACCCGTAGTGATAGAGATTAATTTGGGGCCTATCTGTCTGTGTTTGGCTTTAGATTTTTTGACAATCTTTACAAATGAGGTGCGAACTGCGCAAACATTCCTGGTATCAGTCAGCTGTGACATTCCCGTGCAGGCAGCTGTTCGCTCTGAGGTTGCCGTTATCAGTCTGGGGACACGGTTTCCTGTCTGTGTGAGGAAAAGGAGGAAGGCAACGCTCTCACCTCACCATTCCATCCTCCCGACTTGCGATGATAAAGCCTTATGTAGTGTGTGTGTGAGTGTGTGTGTGAGAGTGTATGTGTTCTTGTCACCCAAACATGGCGCTCTCCTCTACTCTCCCTTTGTTATACAATCTATTTAGGTGGCTGTGAGTGCGTGTGCAGCACCTTTGCTGCTGCATGTGACTAAACGGCTGCGTTCATGTTCAGCATGTGTATATTTAACAATATATATTAAATATAT
>OMPJ01009929.1:15175-49690 GCA_900312935.1 Carapus acus
CCCAGAACAACTTCCAAAGCGAGTAAAGGGAAACTCGTAGATCAAAGTACATCGGTGTCAGATCGCACCATCCATCGTTATTTGAGCCGAAGAGGACTTCATGGGAGAGGACTTAGGAGGACACCACTGTTGAAAGCAAATCACAAATGAGCTAAACTGGAATTTGCCACAATGCATATTGACAAGCCACAAAGCTTCTGGGAGAATGTCTTTTGGACAGATAAGACAAAACTGGAGCTTTTTGGCAAGGCACATCAGCTCTATGTTCACAGACATAAACGGGCTGTTTTGAGTCTGTGCAGGGAACAACAAAATCTCAAGAGCATCAAGGGATTTTGGAGAGAAACGTGCTGCCTAGTGTCAAAGAGCTTGATCTCAGTCACAGGTCATGTGTCCTCCAACATCCGACAATTATCACAAAATATCCAAGAATGGCAAAGAGCAAAACATTGGACTATTCTCAAGGGTCTTCTGTGAGCCTTGATCTAAATCCTATCCAGCGTCTGTGGAAGGAGCTGAAACTGTCTGTCTGGAGATGGCACCTGTCAAGAAAACTGCAACATGTCCAGCCAATCCTTCTCCTCATCGTTGGACGACACATCAGACACAGGCAAATCCAAGGCAAAGCAATCCAAGTCTTTCATCTTCATCGTCTTTAAACAAGTATGGAGAGTGGGGAGGTACCAGCTCTGCTTGTAGGTTGTCTAACTAACAGAGTTTGTTGCCACCGAATCTACAGCATGTTAGATAATGACTGTTGTGTTGAATTCCTGGGAAGATTGTCGGACCCTCTCAAGAGCTAGCACCTTTGCAGGGTCAGATCTTTCTCTTCCCCTATTTGTCTCAAGGTCTTCAAAGTCTGGAACAAACAATCTTCAAGAACAAATGTCTGGGTCATGTGTCCTAAGCAATGATAAGGGAAAATATGTTCATGGATAGATGTATAATTGACACTTGTGCTTACAATGATTATTGCAAGCATTCAGTATATCATCAGTGTCCTTTAAAATGAAGATAAGATGCATTCCTAACACAAGGAAAATAAATGGAGAATGCAGAGCAGTCACTGACATTTTTCACACACACCCATCAAACCTGAGACTGGAGCAGTTTGCTCACAAGGTGTTAGGTGTTCTTTGATTCCTACAGTTATCTAATGCAAGACTGGTATTTTGGTCATGTTTGGTTACTTGTCATATACTGTAAATATTCTTTTAACGAATTGTATTTGTTTATTTGCCACTATCACTATGGGTGGAGTCTGCACATGGATGAGCCTATAAAATGACAGATAGGTGGAAACTGGGACACACTTTCTTGGGTTGATGTTTTTTGTGTATGTTAAAGGGAATCCTTATGGTGATTATGTTGATTGCAAGTTTGTAATAAATGAAATAGAGACAAGACAAAGACCGCCTGGATGGTGGATTCATTTTTATGTGCCTACGTACGATTTGCCTGTAAGGTGTCTTAGTTTTGTTATCTTTCTTGATCGATAATTCATTTAGACAAGATATCACCACTACTGATACCATCAATTTTGTCCAGGCCTAAATATGAATTTGATTTTCTAAATGGTTCCATAAAACACAATTCAAAAACAATGATTGATGTTGTCAGTGCATTTTTATTCATTATTGCTTTTGTCAGTTTCATGTTGTGTCAATGTACAATGTGGGTTTTTCTTCAAGTAACAGGGGGACACCAACCAAGGAATTTGTCCACAGGTGCAGATTCTTTCCACCAATCTTATTGTGCATATCTATGACTTTTATATATCCTCAATCCTCCCATGTAATCCCCCTGACACAGAAACATCTTACCTTATAACAAAGTCTTTTAACAAACACACCATTTGATAGCATGAAAATGTCATGGTCATATGGTCCTCTCAGATATAATATGCTGGTTCAACATCAATATGCTGAACTCAATCAATGAAAAAGCCTCTAAAAGCTGTTCTGCCTGGAGTCTGAAGTGTGGCTGGCTACAAGTTTGCTCACCACTCTCGTCTTGGAACATGTCCTCATGGGCCCGCTGTGCCTAGCTGCTAAAAGCAGAGGAGTCTTTCATCGCCAAACAGTATCGGTGACCTGGCACGTAGTTTGAGTATCAATTTAATGCCTCTGAGGTGCCTCTCCATCCAGTTTTTTTTTTTCATCAAAATGTAAGGATGGGAGCCCTAATTTCAGCAACATTCATTCCTAAGAGCTCCATCCTTGAGATTATGAAGATGTTGATATCACATATTAAGTTTGATTTTGCTCATCATGAAATAATGTGAACAACAACAACAATAAAGAAAATCCCTACATACACTGTTTTGTGTACTTAAAGCATATATGTGCAACAAATCACGTTTTACCTCACAAATACCTTCAAAAATACATACCAATAAAAATGCCCTCTGAACTTAAATTCTCTCATATATCTGTAACATTGCAAATAAAAAAGGATTTACTCAAATATATGTCCCTCTGTTTTTCTGATCATTCAAAGGATTAAATCAGTGACATCACTTCCTATCAATGTTATTTATGGCAAGGTGAATGAATTAGACTACATGTTTGTAAAACAACAAACCACAATTAGTTTTTACTGCCTCCCAGTCCATCACTGACATCGAATTTCTTCATGCCCCAAAGATAAAAGCAATTTTGCATGCTTGTAATAATCCTTACAGACCACACAGGCAGTAATCTCAGGGTACTAATTAAACCTTTGCCGGCCTGTTCCCTCTAATAAGAAACTCTTAAGACACATTCAAGGCACAAAAAATGCTTTTTGTTGGGCTTTTTATTTTCAAAGGGCAAACAGGAGCCAAACACAACGTCATCTCAGCACTGCTCACAACTGTGATGGAGCATTTGTCAGCTTGGTTACTGCCTGTGACATTTGTGTGCTGTGACAGGATTACAGTCACCTCTTCTTTTGTATGGCTTTGTTTACAGTGCATATATCTTCATTGGGCTTTGTTATTATTTGATTTTACCAGAGTAAGTCCAGACGAACACCGCTGTATTTTTACTAAACAAAATGGACATGCTGAGACTTTATCCAGATGATCCAACTGCACACAGGAGCAACAAATTAGAAGACAAATATGATTTACTACTGCAACTACTTATATAACTCAGTGTTGTTCTACTCACTCACTTTAAGGATTATGGCTTTTGAAGACCCAATCAGAGTTTATGCCGACAGTCACTGTCGTCGCCAGTCGCCCCTAGCCAGCAAAAACATCTGGCCACCCATACATCTCTCGCAGCTTAATCCATTATTCAAACTCAAGATTATCACTACTTTCAGAGCTGTTTTATTTTGCCCATAAGACTTATCAGTGGTACAACCCTGCACTACAGTGACTGAGTGTGAGGAGCTCGGCTAACTAAGGCTAATCAGCAACAAGATGGCTCTCTTTTCCACAGACGACTATCAAACTTCTACAGAAGAACGTGATGCTTAACTAAAATTCAACAGCTCGAAATGAATGTGGGGATGAATGCACAATATGGGAATGACACAACTCTACTGATGACCCAAAATGGCACACAGAAACAGGCTAACGGACAGCTAATTAGCAGCACCACCAACAAGGAGAGCTATGTAAGCAGCAGTAAATCTAGCAGTAGTCCTCCTGCTTGGAGTAGAGCCAAAACATAACTCAGATAAAGACACATACTGTATTATATGCTGCGAAGACAGCTAACAGGCAGAACCCAGCACTAGGGGATGCAACTAGCTGGCCTGCATTGCCTTCACACAGGAGTGTCCCTTCAGTGAGAAAACAGCAATAGACAGTGACTACAAAAACAAATAAAACCAAACCACACCCGGACTCTGAGATCTGCTCAGTAAATAGATTTCAACATCCACGTGGGCAATGACAATTGTGCCTGAAGGGATGTGATTGGGAGTAACGGCCTCCCTGCTCTAAACCCCAGCGGTGGTTTGTTATTGGACATCTGTGCTAGTCACAGTTTGTTAATGACAAACACCATGTTCGAAAATAAGGGTGTCCATTAGTGCACTTGGCACCAGGACACCCTAGGCCGGAGGTCGATGATCGATTTTTTAATGGTATCATCTGGCCTCCAGCCGCATGTCTCGGACACTCAGGTGAAGAGAGGAGCTGAGATGTCAACCGATCACCACCTGGTGGTGAGTTGGGTCCGCTGGCGGGGAAGAGAGCTGGATAGACCTGGCAGGCCCAAACGCATTGTGAGGGTCTGGTGGGAACATCTGACAGAGCCCACCGCCAGGGAGATCTTCAACTCCCACCAACCTCCCATCTGGGAGAACTTCGACCAGATCTTACGGGAGGCTGCAGACTTGTCTGAATGGACCATGTTTTCCACCTCCATTGTTAAAGCAGCAGCCCAAAGCTGTGGCCATAAGGCTACGGGTGCCTGTCACGGCGGCAATCCCCGAAGTCAGTAGTGGTCAGGGATAAAGTAAGTAAGATAATAGTAAGGGATGCTGTCAAGCTGAAGGAGGAGGCCTACCAGGCTCATCTGGCCTGAGGGTCTCCTGAGGCAGCTGACAGATACTGTCAGGTTCAAGCGGCAGGTTTTGGAAGCAAAAACTCAGGTCTGGGAGTTCGAGAAGGCTATGGAGTGGGACTATCAATCGGCCTTGAAGTGGTTCTGGCAAACTGTCCGACACTTCAGGAAGGGAAAATAGTGCCCTACCAACATTGTTTGCAGTGAAGGCATGGAGCTGGTGACCTCACCCGAGGATGTGGTTGGGGTGGTGGCGGGAATACTTTGAGGATCTCCTCAATCCCACTGGCATATCTTCCACAGAAGGAGCAGAGGCAGGGGACTCAGAGGTGGATTCATTCATCACCCTAGCTGAAGGCACCGAGGTAGTTAAAAAACTCCACGGCGGCAAGGCGCCAGGGGTGGACGAGATCCGCCCTGAGTACCTCAAGTCTCTGGATGTTGAAGGGCTGTCATGGCTGACATGCCTCTGCAAAACCGCATGGCAGTCGGGGACAGTGCCCCTGGACTGGCAGACTGGGGTGGTAGTCCCTCTTGTGACGAAGCAATCTCGTCACTGATAGCCGCCCTACGGACACTGAACACGCACACATGTACACACGCACACACGCACACTTACCTAAGTCCATTCCCGGGGACCGGCGCGCTCGCGGTCAAGTCCGACAGTCCGCAGACAGAATCAGACTCGCCTGGCAATGTGTTGAAGGTGCACATTTAATACTTTTGCTGTGGTGAGTGTGACTGTGTCATGGCGTGGTGACTTACTGTCTTCCTCCCATTGGCGCCGGTGCTGGGTTCAAACCCAAGGTAACGCTCAGTCAGGTGTTATATGGCCGAGCCTATCTGTGTTTTGGAAATTATGTCACCATCAACTGAATGCGTGTCAAAATATTTTTTTTGTTAAAAATTTTCATTATTGTGGGATTATTGTGGGGTTTTGGGGGCTCTGCTCAAAGTATCATTAGAAATAACTTGTCAAATTTGTATGTATTTTTGGAATATTAATTCCTGTGCTATGGAAGAATGGATCAGGTGAAAAACTGATTTATGTGGGGAAATCGGGATAATTGGGCCTGAGGGGAGGGGCTTGAGTTATTTAAGGAGGCCTGTCAAAGTAAGAAGGGGTTTTTCTGGCTCCAGTATTGGCAATGGAAAGGAGGCTCTCAGAGGGCAGGTCATTACGCAAGAAACAAACCAGGTGGGGGAGGATATTGAGATCTATCTATTACGTTTTGAGAGGATAGCGAAGACCTGGAAGTGGCCGGAGGCCGAATGGGCATGTAGGCTGGTTCCACTTCTCTCAGGGAAGACTCTGGATGCCTACACTGCCATGGACGAAGACAGAGCTCATTCATACAGAGACCTTAAAACAGCTTTATTTGCAAAGTTTGATATATCCCCTGAGACCTATCGCCAAAAGTTCCGCTATGCATCTGTGCCACCTGGAGAAACGTCCACAGAGACCTACCACCGCCTGAAAGGACTCTATCGCCGTTGGATCCAGCCGGAACAGCGGACCAAAGAGCAGATCGGGGAGACCATCATCCTGGAACAACTTCTTCGCGTTCTGCCGCCAGAAGTGAGAACCTGGGTGAGGGAGCACGAGCCAGCAGATAGATTACGAGCAGCAAAACTGGCCCTGCAGTATCTCAACGCCTGGAGAGGGGCACCTTCTGCACGATCTACCACGTCTTCACGGGCTACCACAATGGTTCGACCCACTTCGGATGCACGCCCATCAATGTTTCCGATGTCGCGGGTCTGGACAGAACGTGGGGCAACTGTACGACATCCTCCAGGCACCACCAGCACTGTGACCGAACAACCAGCAACCGGTAAAACACTGATTTGCTATTATTGTCAGCAGCCAGGACACAAAGCTTCCGTGTGTCCATTGAAAAAAGCAAAGGTCACTGGGGCATGTTATGTACCTAGAAATGACGTGGAACCAGGTGAAAATGAGGACATAAGGAAGAAAGCATATAAAACTGCGACTGTGAATGGTCAATCTGTGACTGCTTTGATAGACAGTGGGAGTTTCACATCACTGATCAGCCGACATCTGGTTTCCATTGGAACTATGGATTACAGGGACACAACAGACATTGTGTGTGCAGTGATCATCATACGTACCTAAGACTGAAATAACAGTGTACACTGAGGAACAGCCTTATCTTTTGTGTTTGAGTGGTAGACAACCTACCTGTGGACCTTCTTTTGGGTAGGGACCTGCCTGTGTTGATTAATTTGTTACAGGGGGAAGAGTCCATTGAGGGTGGGAACACTGCTAAGGTTGATGATGATGCTTATGCTGAGGATGCTAGGGACAATGTTGAGGATGATGATAACTGTGTTTCATGCCCAGTGATCACCAGAGCCCAGGCTAAAGCTGGTGTCCAGCCTCTCCCTGGCTTTGATGATAGCCTGTGTGAAGGCGGCACCAAGGGGCCAAAGAAGTCTAGACGGCAACGTCGCTTTGAAAGACAGTTTGGTATAAGTGAACATAATGTACAAGGTTTAAAAGATAACATAGTGGAGTTACTAAACAAGATGACACACTGAAGCCATTGTTTGACAAGGTGATTCAAATTGGGGATATTGCTCCTGTGGGGAGGGATTGCTTTATTGTTGAAAACAGCATATTGTGCGCATGTAATGACAGCCACAAATGTCTAGTACTTCCTGTCACCTCTATTGAAGAAGAGGGGCCGGAGGTTGTGTTCTAATTACAGAGGGATTACACACTTCTCAGCCTGAAAGTCTATTCCAGAGTACTGGAGAGGAAAATCCAGTCAAACCCCAGTCGAACCTCAGATCGAACAGGAATAATGTGGGTTCTGTCCCGCCTGTGGAATACGGGACCAGCTCTACACTCTCCACAGGGTGCTGTAGGAATCATGGCAGTTTGCCCAACCAGTCCACACGTGCTTTGTGGACTTGGAGAACGCATTCCAACAGGTCACTCGTGGTGCTCTGTGGGGGGTGCTCCGGGAGTATACTGTAGAGTCAATGGCCCCCTACTAAGGGCTGTGCAGTCTCTGTACGATCGGAACAGGAGCTTTGTTCACATAGCTTGCGGTAAGTCAGACCGGTTCCCAGTACATGTTGGCCTTCGGCAGGGCTGCCCTTTATCACCAGTCCTGTTCATTATTTGCATGGACAGGATTTCTAGGCGCAGCCAGGGGCTGGAGGGGGTCCGATTCGGGGACCACAGGATCTCATCGCTGCTTTTTGCAGATGATGTTGTCCTGTTGGCGCCTTCAGACCAGGACCTCAAGCATGTGCTGGGGTGGTTTGCCGCGTGTGTGATGGCAGGGAGAAGAATCAGCACCTCTAAATCTGAGGCCATGGTTTTGACCGGAAAAAGGTGGTTTGCACCCTTTGGGTCAGAGACAAGATCCTGCCTCAAAAGGGGGAGCTTTAGTATCTTGGGGTCTTGTTCACGAGCAAGGGTAGAATGGAACAGGAGATTGACTGATGGATCAGTGCAGCGGTGGCAGTGATACTGTCGATGTACTGGTCCGTCATGGTGAAGAAGGAGCTGAGCCAGAAGGCAAAGCTCTCTACTGGTCAATCTACGTTCCTACCCTCACCTATGGTCATGAACTTTGGGTCATGACTAAAAGATCTCAGATACAAACGGCCTGAATGAGTTTCCTGCACGGGGTGGCAGGAAGCAGCCTACAAGATTGGGCGAGGAGTTCTGCCACCCAGGATGAGCTCAAAGTATAGCCGTTTCTCCATCACATAGAGAAGAGCCAGTTTAGGAGGCTCGGGCATCTTTTTTGTATGCATTCAAGTTCAATTTTCTCAGCATCGAGATGTGAAGAACCTGCACTGTTCTTCAATAACAAAATAACTGTTAACGGATGCAAATCCACTACCTAATCTGTTTACCCTGTACCTACAGCATTTTTTGAAGGGTGTTCAACAGTATATGAAGTCATGTCAATTATAAACATGTCACTTCAAACTGGTATCCTCCCAGATGAGTTCAAAACCGCTGTTGTAAAACCTTCACTAAAGGAACCTAGATGGTATATATAGATGGTAATGCACTAAGCAGGGATCATGGATCAGGGATCATCAACATCAAACATACCATTCATTAATAAGATACTTGAAAAAATAGTTGCAGTGCAAATAAATACCTTTCTTAGGGTCCCTTCTTAAGGCGACCTTTCTAAACATCCTGGGGGAATTTCAACCAGGCTTTAGAAAACATCATAGCACTGAAATGGCGCTTGCTAAAATCGTTAGTGACCCCAAACCTAACAATGATGAAAATAAGGTCTCAATTCTTATCCTCTCAGACCTTAGCGCTGCATTTGACATAATTGACCATAACATCTCAATCAATCGCTTTGAAAAATTGCTTGGTCTTTCTGACTGTGTGTTGCACTGGTGTAAAACTTACATCAAAGGGAAAAAGTTTTATGTAAGACTGGGAGATCATGTGTCTGGAGAACTGGACAACTGCTATGGAGTTCCACAGGGGAGCTGCCTTGGTCCATTACTCTTCTCACTACACATGCTGCCACTCGGTGACATCATCAGAAGGCACAGTGTATGTTTTCATTGTTATGCAGATGACACACAACTGTATATTTCTGCCGAATCAAATGATGCTACAGCAATAAATTCCATCACTACCTGACCCATGGCACTGAACAAATGGATGAGTGATAACTTCCTAGAGCTAAATGACAACAAAACAGAGACCTTGTTAGTTGGCCCTGAAACAAAAGGCGAGATGCTGTCTATTAACTTGGGGAAAATGGCTCCCAGGATTAAACCTGAGGTTACAAGTCTGGGCATTGTATTGGATCCCAATCTTAGTGTCAAGTCCCACATTAACAGGGTGACAAAGATATAATTTTCCCCTCCAAAGAAATATTGCTAAAGTGCAACCATTTATCAATCAAAAAGATGCTGAAAAATGAATGCCTGTACATGCTTTTATCTCAAGCGGACTTGACTACTGCAACATACTTTTTACTGGCCTCCCAAAGAAAACCACTGACATACTTCAGCTCATCTAAAACTATGCTACTAGTTTATTAACCCGAACCAGGACGACAAAGCATATTAGTCCGGTCTTAGCTGCCCTACACTAGCCACCTGTAACATTTGGAGTTGACTTTAAGGTTCTCCTTCTTGTACATCAAGCCAGGACCAAGCCACGTTGAGAACTCCCTTGCTGGCTATGCACCCCAAAGAACTCTGCGATTGTCTGCTGTTGGCTGATTTGTGCCCAACAACAGTCGGAAAAAAATTGTTACTTTGTTACTTACATATTTTGTTTTATTTCAAATTTTATTTCAAATTTCAGCCTCCTCTTTTTATTTCCCCCCTTGGCTATGTTTGATGTTTTATTTTGATTTTTTCAAATGTTTCTCTTTTTGTTGTGATGCACTTTGAGTTGAATTCTTGTATGAAAGATGCTATACAAATAAAGTTTTATAACAATAATGATAATGATAATAATAATAATTACGATGATTATGATTATCATTGTCATTATTATCTCAATAGGGGGATATGAGGCAGTGGTACAAAGTCCACCAGACAGGCGCTTTGATACAGGTGGTGTCGCTAGGTCAGAATGCAAGAGGCAAAGCAATATCACGCAGTCAACGCAGGCAGAGGACAAGCAAGATCTAGAAACAATCAATGCACAGGGGACCATCAACAGGACATGGAAGGTTATTAAAGATAATCTAGCGAGGGTAGAGAGGAACAGTCGAGGCTCAAGTATACTGGAAAATGAGGTACAGATGTGACACATTAGGGCGACACACGCAATGACATGGAAAAGGTTTGCATCCGCTATTGCTGCAGTGCCTCAATGAGAATAACCTTTCTCTTATACAGCGAAAAATGGCCAGAATACATTTTCCAGTTTTCAGGCCATATTTTGCATCGATTTACCTCACACCACTTTGACCTTGACAAAACTCTGCACTCAATCTTTGCAAAGCCACTAAAAGCTACTCCGCCTGAAGTGAGAAGCGCAGTCGGTTGACGAGTGTGATGAACATGCTCTTCTCATGCTCGTCTCAGATAAGTTTTTCAAGGGCCCGCTGAGTTGAACTACTAAGTGCCGAGGAGCCCTTCCTCACGAAAAAACTGTATTAGTGACCTGGCACCTAGTTTGAGTATCAATGAAAAGCCTTCAAGGCACTTCTCCATCCTATTTTTCTTTCACCTAAATGTAAGGATGTTGGTCCTAATTCCAGCGCATTCATTCTTAAGAATGCTCTTCTGAGATAGATTCTGAGGAACGATATATCGCATTAGATTTGGCTGTTTTGGACAAACCACAGCCTACAATTAACACTCGTGCCAGCAGAGTAAACATTTCCATCACATGGATTCTGACTCATGCTTAAGGCTTTTTCAAACTTGTTATTACCACACCAACCTGCCGCCTGTTTCCTCTCAAGCCTCCCCCATGTGATATTTCAGTGCGTAAGATGGAATTTAAAAACTCAGGTCCATTTAATGAAATCTCCTGGCCCAACCACGAACATTTCTCCTTGACAGAACTCTCGGAACAAGCCGCAGTTGGTACTTACCTCAAAGTGCAGTTTATTGCAGGCCTGATTAAACTGCTCTCAAATAACAGAGACAGAAAGACAATTTATGTCTCCAAAGGAATGGGATCACAGAGAATTATACAAATGTTATTACTGCTCAACCAGTCGGCCCACCATGTTTGCTGAGATGGAAAACATTATCGACCTGTGATTATGTTTGCATTATTCAGGATGTCTTCCCTTTTGCATCTTTCCCATAAAATCACGATTTGCAGAGAAGACAAATCCCCAAAGATGTCATTACATTTGATAACGCTGCCTCAAGGACAGCGAGAGAAAACACATTTCACTGAAGTGAAGATGTTTTTATCAACTCCAAGGTCAAGCCCACAGAAGCCTCTGCGACCCTGCTTGCTCCTCAAGGAAACATGTTTAATTTTCCTTGTCTAGATATCAAACAACACTTGCTGAACAACACTTTTGAGCGTAAAATATTATTCAGCCTGATTGCCTAGTGGGGGAAAAGGTTGAAAAACACAACAGTATTCTTCAAACTGCATTTTAGTGATGATGAACTCTTCAAGAAAACTTCACATTCAAGAATCCAGCTATTTGCACCTTTTCAGCAACAAAACTCTCACTCAGCAAGATCTTTGGCGGGATGCGCTCGAGAAGCTTGAGAAACTGAATGTGACAGAAGCAGAGGGGGATCAGAGAACCCGCTGCCTCCAGAAGACTCATTGGACTCGAAAGCGCCAGCGTGAGTGTGTGTGCACATGTGTGATAAGCACTGCACTGAAGGGTCCCTGCCGCTCGCCTTCACCAGCTTTGCAAGACAGTTTTGACAGACACACAACAGCAACGCGGGCACACGCCAAAATCAAACACAAGTGCCGACGTTATGGGATTCCTCTCACGTTGGATTTGAAACGAGACACATTTACACGTCAGTGCATGTTTTACTTTAAATCCTTTGCAGCAGGTTAATGTGTGATAACACAACAATCCATTTCCGTATTGATGCTCACTGCACAGTCGGTGGACACGGATTGTGTGGTATGTGTATTTTACCACAAAGACGAAGGAATTTGTAATAATCTTTGATGAAATCATAACCAAAGAGACCAGTGAGGCCTTCATCTAATCAAAACAATTGCTTCTCTGAAATGCTGATTTGAGCGACAGGAGTTTAATTGCGTCAAACGAAAATCAAAGCAAAATTTTCGATTGATGATGTCTTAAATTGCCTTGATTATCTTGATTAACTAGGGCCGTAGTGTCAAACTCATTTTCACTGAGGGCTGAATTACGACGGTGGCTGCCATCATGGGGACAGATGTCCTCCGCTAGTCAGCACGGTGTAGGGGGTGTTCAGTTGCATGCTCCACTCTGTCAGCTGTTTTTCTTTGTGGGTACATTCGCGTTTAAATGAGGGACACTTGTATTGAAACAGTCATTCAAGCACTTGCAGGCCACACTAAACGTTGCGTAGTTTGATACCTATGAACTAGGGGATAAACCTTATCAGCATCGACCACCTGAAAACGACAAGGAGAAACAGAAACACACAGTAACATCCAACCCAAGTGCATTACAAGTTTCAAGGAAATAAATGAAGCTCAATGGTGTGCCTGCAGAATAGGGGCTGGAGTGTCAAGAGGAGGAGAGCAGGAGAGTGCTTTGCATCTTATGCTGATATGTTCCAACACAGTGTCAAACAGACACACATGCATGCACATGCACACTCACATACTCACGCACGCACACACACACACACACACACACACACACACACACACTGCGACCAAGGTAAAAATAGAGGGAAACCAGGAATCGTATTGCCCCTCTAAACACCCTGAAATGATCAGAGTTGTCCAAAGTCATTTCCAGAAACCATCTGCGTTGTTGTCACTCCTACTGTCATGAATCGAGTTTTCTTTCCTTCTGATTAGTGTTCCTGTTTCCTGCTCTGCCCTGTCACACCCCTGATCCATCCCCCAATCGTCTGGCAACTTGAGCAATTAGTCGGCTACATAACATCACCTGTGCCTGTGCTCAAGTTGCCAGATTGTGTTGTGTTTGTCCATGACTCTCCAGCGTTTGTCTTCCAGTTTTCCTGGTTTTGATCTCGCCTGTCAGCGTTGCCAGGTGTACGATAATCATTGTATTTGTACCAGTTGCCATGCCCTGACCTAACTTACCCTGTGTTTGCATTTAGCCTAGCACTCAGGCTTCGGCCTCCACTACCGTTTTGCTGTGCGAATAAACACTTGACTAAATGAAGCTTCTGTGTGTGCATGTGTGCTTTTGGGTTCTCCACTTGGTCCGTGATACCTATGCATCTGTAGATAACGGAAAAACCGTCAGGGTAGATGTCTCAGACAGAGCTGAGGTTGACTAGATTTACTCTGCCACATTCATGTCGGCAGTTAACTGGCAATTACGCAGTTAACTGATTCTGATATTAATTGTCAATTCTGTGTTGTATGTGGGATAGTACCTGCACATTTTGTCCCGGATGTTCACTGCATGTGATACACGACACATTTAGTCTCTGACACTTTGTGGCCCATGACGTCTCAGCTCTTTTACACTTAATGTATGAAGCAACTCATAAGAAAAGATGTAATTTCATTAATCAAGGAGGGGGATATTGCAATTTTCACTCTGTATGAACACGTATGCTGATTATACACACGCAGTGTAAACATTATCCCATGGACTTGCCACAACAGTAAAGATGTCCAATAATACCGGCCCACCGATATTATTGGCCCGATATTAGCATAAAAATGTAATATCGGTATCGGACTTTATTTTTTGCTCTAAAACAGATAAAATAATGCTTAACATAATGCTTGGCCATTGATCCGTAAGTTGATGCACACAAACTCAGATCAAACATTGATGATGCGGGGATTATGTTGCTCTGCATCTGATTAGTAGCAGTGCTGTTCCTCAAGGATGACGATGATTACTATGTTTGTGGTGGTGCACACTGACGCATTACCACAGTAATTCAAACTCAAAGCTTTTAGATTTACTCCACATTTTCAGAGCAGTTTTTTTGTGGGTAATTGAATTTGAAATACACTGGTGTACAAATGGAAACTGAACGAGTAATGTTACCCTGTGGCATTAATTAACATAATTTCTTGGGGGGGGGGGCAAAAATTGAAAATAATCATTTTTTTCAGCTGACTCAGGACCATTTTGCACCATTGAATCAAAAAATGACATCCATTTTTCTCAGTCGGGTCAGATTTTCATTAGAATTTTATTAGAGAAATCCAATCTTTTGACAAAATTGATTACATTCTTGTGATGTTATCAGTTGATCTTTGTTGAGATTTCTCATCCAAAAAAGGTTTAGGGAGAAATCTTCTTCCAACAGACTGTATTAATCAAATGGAGGAATCCTCATCATTGATGTCTGGAAGTTCTCCAAAGTCATGTACTGGAATTTTATTATAGTGAGCTACAGGACGACATGCTGATTCAAAATCAGGATACTTGAGGCTGCTTCTGTTCTTTATGTTCATCCCAGTCACATCAATAGCACAGAAGTCATTCATGGCAGCAGTGTCTCAATTGGTAAGGGACCTTCCCGGGGGACTAGAGGGTGGCCGGTTCAAGTCCCAGTGACAACACATGGGACTGGAGCCTGGACTAGTGCCTGCAGTTTGTGTCCTGAGCCCTCCTGAGCACTTGTGCAAGGTACCTAACCCCCAACCAGCTCAGGGGTACTTTCAGAATGGGTGGCCTCCTCTATCTTGGGGCCCTCCGTTACTGCATGACATGGTGTGCATACTTCATGCGTGTATCTGTAAGACGGAAAACTATGTCCATTCCCTTGAGGGGATTAATAAGGTCTATCCTCTCCTCTTTTGCCTTTGATCCACTGACGCAGATACTCGATACATGATTTCCATACCGTGTGTGGCGCCTAAGCTTTATCGTGGTCACCAAGTTTAATACCAAAAGAAGCATGGCTAGCATGCTTTATGAAACTTGCAACTACTGTAGATTCCTGTTAGGAAAAACAGTGCATTCACCACAGATGAAGCAGAGTATGTCAGGCTTTTTTTTTTTGCAAGATCCTCTCTTAAAGCACAGGGGAAACAAGAGCTAGCCACCGTATGATTCCACCAGTTTACTTTCTGCCGTCATGGTGATATGGGATACAATGATGTCCATTAGACAAAGATAACTCGATGGTGAGAGGCTGGTTACACTGAGCCCACTTAGCACGAGAGTTGAGATGGCCGGCCTGTCCGTGCCACACCACAACTCTGCATCAAAGGACACAATCCGGGACATAATGTGAACTTCCCTTCACCACCATTGTGCCTTTTCTTGTTGTGATGTTTAAAATGTTCTACTCGTGTTATCTTGTGTGCTCTTTTTCTTATACTCTCTTGATCTATCTTTCTTTTCCCTGACCTATCTTCCTCCCCACACTTCACATATGCTCCGCAAAAAGATTTCTTATGTATCTGGACCACTGGTCTGCATACCAGTGACAAAATAAAAACCTTGTACCATGAACCTTGAACCATAATGGAGCCACTGAGGTACAAGAAAAAAAACATCACTCCCCTGCGACCGAGAGTTCTGAAATGCACAGCCTGAGGCCGATTATTCACTTTCTTAACTCACTGAAACCTATGCAAACAGAATCCCACAACCAGCCTACATGCTTTCAAATAAATTCCTTGGAGTCGCCACGGTGACAGGTCGGACTTGGTGGCAGCAGGAGAAACACTTCCAAACCTAATTGTATCGTAAGAGAGGTTATGGGTTGTCTTGTGTGAGGAATGTTTCCCGTAAATGAGAGGAAACCAAGATATACACAGGATAGCTGTTCATTTGCCTGACATCCTCCTGTGGATAGGGGCCTGCAGGGAAAACAAGAAATGACTGAGGAACAATCAGAGATCTTTGCCAACTGGCACCAGCACACGGATGTTGAGGGGCAGACTTGGGAAAGATGTCGACAGGTTTCCAAATGCCAATGAAGTCCATCTGGCTTTCATGGTGTCTCAATGTGAAGTCAGCATTATCAGTGCCACTGGTGGCAAATGAGGGCCTAGAATTTATAAAAAGCCACTTCAAAACAAATGAAGTTACTGGTCTGTTTCTTCAGATCAGGTGGTCTTGTCAAAATTGTGTGTATATGTCTGAGAGAGAATGGAATGTCCTGCAAGAAATATTTCTTTTGTTTTTCTTCAAACAATGAGCATCGCCTCTTCTTCTGCAGCGCTTTGAAGCTGCGGTGCAAAGTTATCATACTGCCAAAATGGACACTTGGCTTCCTCCTTTGAGCTTCCAAATGCTGTGCGAATTGTCAAAAAATAATTTGTCAGGCTTTAAATTGTGATAAATCATTAAAACATCAACACAGAAACGCAAGATGAAAAAGGGTAAAAAAAAAAAAAAGTGTTTTTTTTATTTATTTATTTTTATTTATTTTTTTTCTCTGTCAGGAACAGGAACAGGTCCTTCACAGCCCCCTGAAACAACATTTTTTTGGTCAGCCTGTCTGCTATTAAGATGCTCTCATATCTGTTATTCAGATTATTTAAATATACGAATGTAAAGTGTTGATGCAAGTACAGGTAACTTCAGGTTTGCTTCTCTCTTTGACCACATTGCTGGAGAAGCTGTATAATGTCAAATTTGTGCATGGGATTTCTTTGATTAATGCTGTCATCTGTCAGTTTGTTGGTGTGCACATGAATATTTGATGTAAACCCAATCAAAGCAACAATTTAATCAATCTTATGGCAACATCATAAGTTCTCTGAAATGTTCCTGAAATGCAGTAGGTCAATTTGGCCACTCGGATGATTGTTTTTTGCAAATATTTTTTGGTGTCCGCATACTTAAATGAATACATATTCATTATTCATATCAGAAAAACCTGTTACTGCAATTGTCCTGTTGGGTCTCTGGAAACATTGTCACATCAGTAGTACATCAAACATGTTGTAATGCACATTAAAGAAGGCAGATCATTTGGAAAGCAATGCTTACTTGCAAGCTCCAACAAGTACAGGCTTGCAAACGAGAGATTTGCAGTAGATAGTGTTCCAGATGTTTACACAGGATCACATTAAGACTGTTAGAAACTTCAATGAGACATCTGGAACCCCTTTACACTTGGTCACCAAATGAAGGGAACTGTTCTCTCCAAGCTCACAGACCACAAGACAGAGTGTGCTGAGGCAAAGTGGAGGACACAATGATTAAAAGAGAATATGTAGCTTTTTAAATCCCTGAAATCAAAGCAGCACTGTGTGGTGTGTTTATGCACTGGATATCTCACCAAAGTACCGTAATTGATTTTTTTCTCATCAAATGTGTTTTCCACCAAAGAGCACCCCCAGCCCTAACCTTAAACCCCCCAAAAAAGAAACTCGTCTCTCTTTACCCTCGTGAAGTGCAATTATGCCTGACAAAATCAGATGCATAACCCATGTAAGCGAATCAGGAGCTTAACATCTGGAGAAATTCTTTTTTTCCTAGATGTTTCTTCCTTGGTTTTGGCTACTTGTGATTTTTGGCCTAGTTTATGTTCCTCCTCCTAAATCGATTGATTAATCAATTAATCTGTTAATCAATTAATCATCTATCCATCCATTTTCCACTGTTTATCCCGGCCTGGGTTGCAAGGGTAGCAGTCTCAAAAGGGAAGCCTAGACTTCCCTCTCCTCTGACACCTCCTTCAGCTCCTCCAGGAGGATCACGTGGTGTTCCCAGACTATCCAGAAGGCTCAGTCCCCCCAGCGTGTGCTGGGTCTTCCTTCGTTCTTGCTCAGCCCATTCTTCACCACGATGGACCGATGTATCGACTGCATCACTGCTGCCGCTGCACCAATGCGTCAGCCAATCTCCCGTTCCATTCTACCCTCATTCGTGAAGAAGACCCCAAGATACTTACACTCCTTGATTTGATGCAGGATCTTGTCTCCGACCAGAGGGTGCAAACCACCTTTTTCCAGTCGAGAACCGTGGCCTCAGACTTAGAGGTGCTGATTGTCATCCCGGCCATTTCAGACTTGGCTGCAAACCACCCAAGCACATGCTGGAGGTCCTGGTCTGAGGGCACCAACAGGAAAACATCATCTGAAAAAAGCAGCAATGAGACCCTGTGTTCCCCAAACTGGACCCCGTCCGGCCCCTGATTGCGCCTAGTAATCCTGTCCATATGAATAATGAATAGGATCGATAACAGAGGCCAGAGGCCATCATGCAGTGGAAACAGGTCTGACTTACTGTCTAACTTACCGTACAGCCCTTAGTAGGGGGCCATGGACTCCTGGAGCATCCCCCACAGAGCTTTTCCAAGTCCACAAAACACATGTGGACTGGTTGGGCAAACTCTCCCTCTAGAACCCTGCGGACAGTGTAGAGCTGGTCCAGTGTTCCACGGCTGGGACAGAACCCGAATTGATCTCTTGTATCTGAGGTTTGACTATCGGCCAGATTTTCCTCTCCAGTACCCCGTAATATGTGATCAGGAGGCTGAGGAGTGTGATAATTGGGACACCCCAGTCTGCCAGTCCAGGAGCACTGTCCCCGACTGCAATGTCGCAGTGGCGTGTCAGCCATGACAGCCCTATAACATCCAGAAACTTGAGGTACTCAGGGCGGATCTCGTCCTCCCCCGGTGCCTTGCCACAGTAGAGCTTATTAACCAACTCGATGACTTCAGCTAAGGCGATGAACGAATCAACCTCTGAGTCCCCAGCCTCTACTTCCTCTGAGGAAGACATGCCAGAGGGGTTGAGGAGATCCTCAAAGTATTCCTGCCATCACTTCACCACATCCCCAGTTGAGGTTGTGTGCTCCCTGCCTCCGATATAAACAGCGTTAATGGGGCACTGCTTTCTCCTCCTGAGGCGCCGGGCCGTTTGCCAGAACCTCATCGAAGCCGACCGGTGGTCCTCCTCCACTGCCTCCCCAAACTCCCCCCAAACCCGAGTTTTTGCTTCCACAACAGTCCGGGATGCGGCATGCTTGGCCTGCCGGTACCTGTCAGCTGCCATATGAGACCCACAGGCCAGATGAGCCTGGTAGGCCTCCTTCTTCAGCTTGACAACATCCCTTACTTCTGATGTCCACCACTGGATTTGGGAAATGCCGCTGCAACAGGCGCCCGCCGCCTTAAGCCTGCATCTTGGGGCTGCTGCTTCAACAAAGGAGGTGGAAAACATGATCCACTCGGACCCCATGTCTCCAACCTCCTAGGTAACTGGTTGAAGTTCTCCCAGAGGTGGGAGTTGAAGGTCTCTGCCAGATGTTCCCAGCAAACCCTCACAATACATTTGGGCCTGCCGGACCTGTCCGGCTTCCTCCCCCGCCAGCGGATCCAACTCACCACCAGTCAGGTGGTGATCGGTTGACAGCTAAGCCCCTCTCTTCACCAGAGTGTCCGAGACATGCGGCCACAGGTCAGATGATACGATTACAAATTCGATCATCGACCTCCAGGCTAGGGTGTCCTGGTGCCAAGTGCACTGACAACCACCGCTTGAAGTCCCCCACTAGAACAATGGAGTCCCCAGATGGGGATGTAGGGAGGAGCAATCAATCAATCAATCTATCTATCTATCTATCTATCTATCTATCTATCTATCTATCTATCTATCTATCTATTTATTCATTTTTAGCTTTACATTGTTATTACCTTTTTTTCTACTGACAGCTTCAAACTTTTTGCCATTCAAACTTTGTGGGTCCTTTTTGTGACAAAACATCTTACAGTCCCATGCATCAGCACAACTATGCACATTGAATGGAAATGGGCCATATTAGGCAGTCAAGCTCACTCAGGCAAGCCCTACAAACATTCAAAAGCAATGGTGCATCTGGAACATATAGTGTGTTTTGAATTCAGATTTTTTTTTCCATGGCTGCTGAAACTCTTTGAGGACAATGTAAGTGAAAGTTTTGGAACAGATGGCCCTTACTACCCAAAAACATGCAGATTTTTGAAACTGTTCCAGATTATCCATGGTTACAGAGCAGTTCCCAGCAGGGTTAAAGTGTGTGCATTCATGATGATTTCACCTTTTCCAAAGATAAGATTCTTTATACGATAATGCTTCTGTTCTGTTGGCACAACAAGACAAGCTACACTGCGTTAGTCATGCAGGAGTTAAAAAAATGTTAATGTGTGCCATGAAAATGTGATCACACGACGGTGTTAATGAGCAGATCATTATCCTTCAGGTCCATCTGGGTGACAGCTGTCTGCCAGTCCCAACTCCCTTGTAACACTGAAAATGATACAATGGATCATTGAACCATGTATGACTGGGTAGTTACAAATACCGGCGACGCAAATGTGGTGTATGATGAGTAGTGCAAGGGAGGCAACAAAAACACTAAATTAGCAAGTTCATTATCTCAGTTTCCCTCTCTACAGTTATCATTCAGACTGTGGAAGGTTACACATAAGCAGATCTGCTGATAAAAGGACGTGTTCAAAAAAAGGTACAGATAGTTTTTCTGGATCCAAATGAGAGAAACTTTGAGCGTTTGACTCTTGCTGGTCATTGCCTACAGAGAAAAATGACTCTTTCTTGTTTGTGTAACCATGTCTAACCCAGCCACTAGCTTCCACTATCATGTCCTGTGACGCCTGATCCTTTCTGAGCCCCTACACGTACACACACACTGTGTCTCATGTCGAGGTCTCAGAATTCTTGCTTGTTGTTTTATTTGCAGAATGTTACATTTTATTTCATCGGAAAAGACTGATGTCAATTTCCTATGTCAGGCTTGCAACGTACCTTTGCAATCATTCTATTCTGTCACATTTCCCATTAATTTTTAACCTGTAATTTCCTTTTCTTGCAGGGTGCAGCACCTGTCTCCTTTGTGTGCAAGTGATGAAACGGGTTTTGAGAAAGGTACAGTTCAAAGCGGTCTCAATCATTAAAGGCACATAAAAGATACGATATTGCAATCTTTTACAATTCTTTGTAAATAATCCTGCAAGAAATTACAAATTCAGTCGCGCACATCGACAATTTGTACACAATGAGGAACTAATGACAATTACATATGCTGTGTCTGCGGCCTGCCACAAAATCAATCAGCGGATGGTTTGAAATGTTCTGTCATGTTTGTTCTCTAGTCAGGGCCATCTACAAACAATGAGTGTGTTCGCCCTCACTTCACCTCCTCTCACACTCATTATGAGAGTATGTCTCCTCACACTTGTACCTGTATTAGGACATGAAACAAAGACTGTCACACCCATCAAGAGTGTCTTTTGTGTCATTGGCGCAAACTCGATTTGCAACACTGTGGAAATGATTGTGTCCTCTGATTTGGGAAGACTTTTGAATTGAGGCAGACCTGATGGTCAGAAAAAACATGCTGATTGTGGATGACAGAGATAGAAAATGACAGTAATAACAGAGAGAGCGCTGATGAAAGCTTTTACTAGCGGCAGATGACAGAAAACAGTTGTCGACGTTTGAAAGTGAGCCGTCGCTGAGCTTAAGAGAAGCTGATTTGACGTCCGTGGACTCTGTTCCTCCTCCTCTGCCACAGGATTCCAAAGGCCCAAAGTTGGGCAGCCAGAATAGAGTAACAATGTGTTCAGAGATGAAGTGTAAGGGGGCAAATCGCAAACAAAGAGAGTTGGAGATAAAGAAACGACAACAGTGACAGACAGACAGAGGCAAGAAAACAAAAAACTCTGACACGCCACCGCAAGAACCAGGGCCCAAGCTAAATCCAAACACTTTCATCCTATTCCTCATACCTACCTATGAGATTGGAGTTGCCAGGCATCCGCTACCTCGAATACACACATTTTCATGCCTCCCCTCAGGCTGAGGAAAATTTTTTAACTCCAAAACCTGGAAGCCAGAAAGCTTAGCTATCTGTGATTATTTTGCTGGAGCGCAGCCTCCAAAGTGCTGGCTCGTTGATGATTCCCCCAAAGGACACACAGAAAGGGAAAGATTTGCACTGCCATCCACCTGTCTGCTGCTTAGATGGGACAGAATCAAGCGCCCCGCGGGATGCGGCAGAGATGCCATCTGAGAAACATTTCATCCACTGTGACTTAACCCCCACTGAGAAAAAGCGAGTTTCTAGACCAAATATACTACTGCAGCATGTTCTAATCTTCCACTCGGACTGCACAGCCTTGGATTTTACAAGGGAACGTGTGCGTGCGTGCGTGCGTGCGTGCGTGCGTGCGTGCGTGCGTGCGTGCATGTGTGTGTGCGTGCGTGCGTGCATGCTGTGGGCTGATTGAGGTCTGGCTAAGCTCTACCAACACTGCAAGATGATGGACTTTTAACCAAAGCTAAGAAGTTTTCGGTGTTGCCCTGAATATCTTTACCCGCTTCTCCTCTCATGTGCATCTCTTGGACACACACTTGGTAAACATTCTCGCATTGAGCTCGGAGGGTTTCTCTTGCACTTTGGGTAAATACTGTAATTTGCTGTGCAGAATGGGAGGTAAATGAGAGCATCACTGACTTTCTTACCGCAATGTTCTTATTATCTCCCAGAAGTATTTCTTATTTTCTCTTAATGCTCTCGCTCCTCAGGCAGATTAAGCCCATCTCAGGATTACAGTGTTGTTTTTTTCCATACAAACTTGATTTAGCTCTAAAAAACAAAACAACAATTGTACCACCTGCCTCAACTGTAAATTAATTGCACTACTTCCTTTGAAGCAAGATTAGAATTGCTACTGGATTAAATAAAGATGTTCATGAGACGCAAGTGGAGCCAATTTTAGAAAAGAGCTGCTTCACCAACGATCAGATGGATGACTGCAAACAAAGAATGAGGGCAAAATCATTTTTCCATACTGCCTAAGAAAGACAAACAAATAAAGAAAGACCATGCAACGCTGCAGCCTCCCCAAACATGAAATTGGAAGCAACTTTGACAATGGCCAAAGAGGGTGAAGAGCTTTTATTGAGCCTTGTCAAAGAATACGATCGCTTTTATAGATTTTTCTTTTTCTCTCAGTTAGAATAAATAAAAAAATATCACAAGGCCTCAAAGGTATGAACCTGGATGAATTGTTTTGCCCCCAAAACTGATCTTCCCACACTGCTACTCAATAAATATGTGAGATTCGGTCAGTTTCTGTAATTGTCTGTTTAGGATTGTGATGTTGTCTCCTCTGATCACAACCACAGAAAGATGTTTGTATTAAAGATATTGGGAAGAGGAGGGGGAAAGGACGTTTGTTCTAAGAAAGTGGCAGAGGCTAATTTCGAGAGGATGACTTGGTTGCGGGTGTGGACAGGATCAGGAGTCTTGCTGTGTGACCTGGTTCAAAGTGATCGACTTCTTCTTGTCACAAGCACCCTAATGCAGATTCTGCTTGCAGGGAGGATCGATAAACAGAGCCTGAGAATCTAATAAAACACTCATTACTTTCTCCAAGCTGATTGCTATCGGCGAGCGTGTCAGCGAGTTTGGTTAAGCTTGTTTGGTTTCCATGGATTTCAATGATCTCCAAACAGAAAACGACCTCTTGTATCAGAGGACAAATTAAAAGCTTAGTGCCCCTAATGTCCCCAGGCAGCTGCAATTGATTTAGCTCAGCTTGATGTCATCAGGGAAAATAACAGTCTCCAAATCCTTAACTGCACAGGACTGAGATGAATTCGTCATTTTTATAATTGGATTTGTCCGTACAAAAACATTTAGACTTTTTCATATAATGCAGCTCCGCATGTCACATAAATACATCTGAAACCATTAAGGTGTCAGGAATCAAATTAATTCCAGTCCTGTGTCCTAACCGCAAACTGATCTATGGGGAATAACAAATAGACACAATCAAACTATATGTGTCAGGCCACCTGTTGTTGTTGATGAGACATACAGTAGATAGTACAGACACTCAGAAAATTGGGATCTGGCTGCGAAGTTTCATATTGAGGCTACATGATCCATATTTATTGAAAACTACATTTGCTTCCAAAGAATTTTATTCCTCTCCACTGTCTTAATCCATGTGATTTAGTGATGCTTATTCTCTAAATGTAATCACATTTCATATCATTACAAACTATCTGAGTGCAGAATTGCTGTAATTATATCGGAGCATTTATGTTTACCCCATTTACCCCATCAGCCACTATGTCCTTTTAAAAAATTTACTCTGAGCTAGATATTAAACTTGACATTTGCTGCTTTTTCCCTTAATATTACAGTATCATTGCAGGGGGCCTAATAAAACAACGCGCACACACACACACACACACACACACACACACACACACAAACCACAGATGCATTCAGAGTTCATTGCATCACATTGTTTTCATTGCTAACAGCATGTTAAGACCTTCTCCCATGAGGCTACTTTATTGATGGTCATACTGGTACCTCTGAGGTGTCTGTGCTGGCAGACATCCAAAGAAATAATCGTGAATCACGAATCACAAATCTTTTAGGACTTATAATGTTTAACTCTTGTAGAAAGTCCCGCTGATTTTGTTTTGATTTGATTGGGTGGTACTGCAGCCCTCCCTGATTAGAGAGTACTTCCTCTCCTCATTGCTATGATTTAGAGCTAGTATGTTTGGCATCAACCTCACACTGAGATAACAGAGTGTCAAGACCCACTGATGGTCAGTGTGTTTGATGGATGTTTACACGAAGCACCGACACTTTGCAACAATCAATATCTGAGAAGAGATATTAGAGATAAAGAGTATTTACTTACAAAGCAGACGTAATAGAGTGTCTGTCTGAATACCTAAGCTGTTGGTATTCTAAAAATTGTACAGTATCCCAAAATCATAGATTTGTATGAAATGTAACAGTTACTGACCCTCATCTGGAGTCATGTCTAATTTGGGGATTTTCAGTTTGGAGGGGTTTCATCATTAATCTTCACCGCAGATAACACACAAAACCGTCCTCAGTAACACAACATATTTGAAAAAAAAAACCATTGAGTTTAAATTTACGTTCAGTAGGTAAACCGTATCTTGTGGCACTTACTGATAACTGGACTGTGAGAATTGCAGCACACTCACACATATATGTGCACGTTGATACTGCGTTGATGCATGACAGCACCGTGGTCTGCGTTCAATATTTTGCAAGCGCACTGAGTTTGTGTTTGGAGAAATATCTGGAGATGCTAAGAACCTCCTTTGAAGTAACCTGAATGGAATTTGATGAAGCAAGCCTCACCTCTCGGCTTTCAAATGGATGGCTGTTCTCTCTCGTGCCCGCTCGGCGACCCCTAAAACTAACCCCTTTCTTCATTTTATTCCAAATATTTTCGTTTAGAATAAATCTCAGTGATGAACTTCTAATGGCGTGCAGAGCTGTGTAGTTATTGGCAGGAGAGGGAGACTTTTGCTCTCGCCACATTAGGCAGCGGAGAATTTAAGGAAACAACTGTTTCCTGTCATGTTCAGGCCCAACTGAGTGGAAGGGTCTAATGATTTATGGCGAGCACCCACCTCATAGTGGGAACTTGAGCTGTTTGTTACCCTCGCTGAAAGTGATAAGACTGAGTGTTTTGAGGTCCAACACCGAGGTGTTGACTGAGAATTAGTCATGCCTCTCTTGTAACTTTCTGGCACAGAATAAATAAAATCTGAATCGCATGATGACATAACGCACATCCTCTATAGCTGTGATTTTTCATGTCAATGCACGAAAGCCCCAAGCCTCCCTCTCTGTCGCCGTGCTAGCGAGAAGAGATGCAGATCATTCTCTCTCTTTGCACGGCTGGAGCATCAGACAACACACGTCAGCAGAGTTTTCCACATTTCCAGCAGAAATCTCACCAACACGTAATGACATCAAAAGTGTGTTGTGCTGCAACTCTGCAACTAGCCCGAGTCTGTTTGTACAGTTTCATTTTTCAACAGATAATGATAGGGTGATTAATCAAAACACTGGAGTGTTACCACCTGCTGACAGATCCGTCTAGCACTGAGCAAAGTTACCAGCCCCAGGAATTGCCAAAGAACTCCAAGTACCACAGTCTGTCTCCTTTCAGCAATGTTTCAGTCTCCGCAACGTTCTCAGATGTTTTTCGTGATGTCTGCTTCGATTCTGAGCCACAATTTCTATCATACACACTGCGACTCAGACAGTGCAACTTCCCACAGGGTTTGTTTTTGTTTTGTGTGCGCAATGTCTGTTACTCAGGGAAAGACAATTTATGACTCAAATGCATTGTTATATGGTGCAGAAAAAGAAAAATAGGTAGCTGAAAACTGCTTTAAGGTGCAACGGTTAGTGATAATTCTGTGTAGCTTCACAATTACACGGCAGGACTCTCATATTAGTTTAACTCTCACATCAAGAAAATGACAAACGTTGCTTTGACTCATCGGGTGAAGCAGCTTTGTCCAATACATTTTCCCGTTTTGGACAACTTTGGAGCCATGGGGCTAGAATGATATCACAGGACCAGCACTCCCTAATTGAAACCACCAGTACCTAAGGCTATCCCATTACAGCAGGCAGGTAGGGGCCGCCCGGTCAGAACAGGAGAGAGCTCCCATGTGTAATTTATGGAGCTCTTACCTCAGATAATCTATATCTCTACGCGGCAAGGTTATGAAGGGGCAGACCCCCTACCCATCTGCAGCTAATTTAGCCCGTGCCCAGTCCTCCTTAAATCACACAAGGCTCTGGGACATTGCTGGTTGTTCCAAAGAGGAGACTGGGGAGCCCATTTTCATTGGAATTCCGAGCACACACATGATCTGGTAGACTTACACATGGAAAAAAAGACACAGTGGGCATTAACTACTTGCACTAATGCTCCTCCTCTAAAAGCTCACTACAAACCCTGTGCCTCTGCAACTGCGACCTGCTTCTTCCCTCCCTGCAGCTGAAAAATGCAGAGGCAAGTGGCGGTAACACCATATCAATAAGATGTCTTTGCAAATTAACAAGAACAGCTGTAAGCAGTCCTACTGAGTACCCTCTGTTTCAAAATGAGGAAAATGTTTTAGGGTATTTTGCTACATTTCCCTCTTATTTAGGCGGCCAACATTTCATTCCCAGGGTCTTTGGAATTCAGAGGCACCGTTTGTAGAAATAAATGACCTGACCAGTGCGATTGGTGAAAGGTGAAGGCTTGGGATTAATGCATCAGCAAAGATATGTAAGTCAGAAATCATTTTTGAGAGAAGTTAACAAATGACCTGCCAGATGAAATTCACAAAGACATATGGCCATTTCCCAAGCTCAGAGTATCTTGTACCTTCAATGATCAATTTTTAAAAAGACTTTTGTCCAAAAGCATTACATCAAATCAAAAGTCAGTGTAGCAAAAGAGGATCTCATTTATTACGTAATGAAATAGAAAATCTTCAAGCAGCAACCTTGATTCAGCTGATGTCATTTTATCAGGTACATGATAAGGTCTGAGTTCACATACAGCAGTTTCTCCTATGGGAGATGGCGCCTTGTCCTGCCAGAATTGTGTAAAGCCAGGCTGGCTCTTTTTTTCGTCTGTTTATCAAGGGGTAAACCCTGTCTCTAAAGCTGAAACCAGAGTAAGGTGCCTGCCAGCCATGGCAGCAGTATTATTTATTGCTGTGTCAGTGTTTACACCTGTGTTGTTACTGCAAATTACAATTATATGTTCTTGTTGATGTTGTTGCAAACCATGAGCAATACATCTTATTTATTTGTTGTGGTATGATGATTGATATTGTTTAATGTGACGTATAGCACAGCACACTTGGACTATGTAGTACAGTATAACATGGCATAGCATGGCATAGCATAGCTTAGAATAGCACAACATAGCATGGCATAGAATAGCAGAGTATGGCATAGCATAACATAGCATCGCATAGCATGGTATAAAATGGTAAACACGATATACACATTGACAGGGAATATACTATACACCGTGTGTTGATTGTGTTGTCTGGGACAGAACAGCACAATACCGTCGAGTCTAGTTGAGTGGAGTCGAGTGGGGTCAAGTTGAGTAGAAAAGAGTACATTCTAGTGCATACCCCACATTTTAGAACATGCCTTGCCCTGTAAGGCACTGCGATGGTGATCCTTGCACTACACCACACTACACTACACTACACTACACTATAATATACTATACTATACTATACTGTACTGTACTGTACTGTACTATACTATACTATACTATACTATACTATACTATACTATACTATACTATGCTTTGCTTTGCTTTGCTATACTACAACATACACTTTACCTATGTGTATGATACAGTGCAGAACAGTATTGCATCGCATAAAAAAGCAAAGCATGCAGTTCTGTTTGTAATGTTGTAATAGTATAGTTTAGTACAGCATAGCACAGTACAGCACCGTACAGTACTGTACTGTATTGTAGTGTATACTGTGCTGTTGTTGGGTACAGGGACACATTTCTGTTCTCTAAACTACATGTGGACTGCATACAATACATCAGCACTGTTATTGTACCTTGAAATTTCAGTAGTACTGAGGTCTGAGCCTCACCCAGTATACTATAAATCACAGATCATGTTTTAAACAAAGGTTATGTTAAATCACTGAGGGTTTTGTGAAACACAATAGGTTTCACGGATCATTAATTTAGTTTGACTCAATGAAAAGCACACTGTGTTCCTCACAAGGGCTGTTGGACTTGGGCCATTCTTTTGGTGCACTTTATTAGATCCCGTTGTTGCAAATTAGATTCTGAAATTCTCTCCTTGTGGATTCAAAGGGAGCATTTCTACATTTCCACAAAGGGCCTGTAGGCGTACTATCACCAGTGACATAATTATGGGCCAGTTTATTCGGTGATCGTATCTCAAGTGACACAGTGCACAGTGGAGCCCATTTCAACGTTGGAGTGTAAATGTTATCAAGTGAGCTGGGGCAGGGAAAGCCTTGTCTAAACCTTACTAAGCCTTGTCTGACAGCATTATCATGGTCGTTGGTGAAAGCATGTAAACAGCTTCCTCCTGGATACCAATAAATTCTGGGTCATTACAGGCATGAGGTGTTGGTATGCATCCTAACAGCGAGTTTGTATTCAGAAGTACACCCACATATGCATACCAACACATTGCCTTTGCAGCACATGCACGCTCACATGCCATGTACATTAACACACACACACACACACACACACACACACAGGCACCCATATTGTGTGACAGAACAAACACAAAAGAGGGATATCAGCTTCTGTTGCTAGGATACCAATTCTTCTGGCGCCAAAGTAAACTGGGGGAGCGGTGGCGCAGACGGCTGTGAAAAATTAACAGGAACTGTGACAGCGCAGTCAAAAGTAACTTTTTACCTTCATGCTAACACAAAAGCATAGTCAATCAGCGCTTATCCTCTAGTTTCACACAGCTTTAGTGGTTATATCATATGTGATATGTAAAAAAAACAAAACCTGCAAGACGCACACCAAGCGATCGTGTGTGAAGGTGTGAATGGTTGTGAGTCGTAGCGCATGTCCCCCAACTCTGTGTGTGCCACTGGTCTGTTATTGAGCAATTATTGCCATTGATTTTGTCTTGCTCCTCAGACCTTCTCCGTCTGACAGCTGGCCTTTGAAAGTGGCCTCCCCCAGGTCTCCAAACTGCCACCCTCAACAGCCACGCTATTTGCTCCAAGATTTGGCCAATTTGCCACAGTATTCCTGCTCTGTCACCTACAAATATCTCTCCTGTATGGCCCTTTGACACAAGCAGACCTCCCTTGTGAGAAAAGTCATTTGGACCATGATTTTTCTCTGTTTTTTTGTCTCAGAATTGCCTGTCAAGCTCCTAATTTGAGACAGCATATTGCAGGAGGTGCCATGACCTCATCTCAACTCACTGACATCCTTACTCAAAGTCACTGGATCGGTTAAATAATTCTCATCTGCCATGCCCTCTGGTATTGATACATTTCAAGTTCTCTAAAATGTTGAAGCTGTCAGATCCTGGACAATCTGTTGCCACAATCTATTCAGTTGCGGCTGGAAATGCCTCTCTTATGCATAGAATAACCTTTTGTTTCATTTAATATTTGAAGACTGACAGCAGGGGCCTTTGGCTGTGGAGATGGAGTCAGTTGAACATAAAGACATGTTTGTGTTGGACCTGGTGGCTATCAGTTGTATTGCTCAGCACTGGTAAGTGGTCTTTTCTGGCCTCTGACCTCATGGTAGTGCGTTGGTGTCAATGTTTACCCTTAAAAAGCCCTGCAGGTTTTGGATGAATATCCCCTGAGCCCCAAATATGTGTCAATATATCTTCTCTCCACTCGAAAAATACACAGCAAAAATTACTTTGCATTAGCAGGCCCTAAATCAAAACCTTTGCGTGAGGTCATGCCACGCTTGGTACAAGTGTTATCAGTTGTCATAACTATGCATTGTCTCTCAAGTAAATGCATGCTGATTGCCATAACTTGTCTTAGAGGATCAAACTATCACTGCCAAAGAACCTGGAAAAAAAACTTGCTATTTCTATATCTCAATCTTTCCAGCAAAAACAGCCATAAAATCCAAAGCAAAGTAAAAATGAGTTAAGATTCGGGAACGTGACAACTGAGAAGAAATGACTCTAAGAACATCAAACACAAAGATAACAAAAGCCATGCAATTTTGGTGATCAAGCGATCAAGTATCATTGATCAGTAATTCATAATCTGACAGCAAACAAGCAAAACATAAACAGTGGGAAATTTTCCCAAGGTTTCTTCCCTTGAGGAGAGGTTTCTCCTCACCACTGTCGCTAATGGGGGATGTGTTGGGTGTCAATGTGTCCATCCCATAGACCCTGGCTGTTTACAAGCTGAGGAGCACGACCCGCTCCATCCTGTAAAGCGCCTTGAGATAACTCCTGTTATGATTTGGCGCTATACAAATTAGATTGACTTGACTTGACTTGATATTATGAAGAGCAATGATTGAATGCAGGTGGCCATCCAAGAGTATGTTGTTGGACCTCCAGATACACATCGAATCATTTCATTTTTGAAAACTAGGGATGTCCGATATTGGCTTTTTTGCCGATATCCGATATGCCGATATTGTCCAACATTGTCCAACTCTCAATTTACCGATACCGATAATAGCCGATACCGATAATAGCCGATACCGATATGTGCGCCGGTAAACGCTTCAGGAGCACATAGGCACTATTTCAGTGTAACGCAAGCATTATTATATTTTCATCGGTTTTTATTTTATCGGTTTTAAAGCAAAAAAATCTGATACTGATGTTACATTTTTATGCTAATATCGGGCCATCTCTATTGAAAACATATAACTTCCCTTTAAAGAAACCTCTGTATAGAAATTCTGGATACCTCTCTTGGGATGGTAGAGGCCTGGTACAAACAATCAAATTATCAAAGCAAATGTGAGAGCAGTGGTTGACTGGACAATTTACCATCAATACTATCAAAGGTGATATTCGTAGTGTGTTCTGGGGTGAGAGGGTCATTACTGTGGGTCCTTAGGGTCCATTGCACGAGTTGTCCAGGTCAGTAGGCTCACTGCTATTTCAGTATTGGGCATAAACCCTGTTCCTTTGGGGGGAGGATGCCAGCATGAGCCTCGAAGGGTAGCTAATGTCTGTGAGCATCTCCTTGGCTTAGTTAGGATTCCTCCTTTGGTGCATGAGCCCCTTTTTTATTTCTTTTTCGAACCACCAATCCTTTCGGTCTGCTTGTGGTCATCTTCCTGCATCGCTGAGGTGCAGATACATACTGTAGGTAAGTCCATGCTCTGCAAGCCCCTCTTAAGATCTGGTGACCTTGGGAGCACAACTATGAGTTTTGGTTTCAGGCGTTTGGTCAGACTTGAAAAATACTGGGAGGCTTGTTGAGGACAAGCTAGCCGGATTCTTCGAAATTCTACCTACTTAGGAGATAACTTGAGACACAAAAAACTAAAAAAAACTTTCGATTCCTCCGTTACAACTGCCATGGCATCACACTGAGCAGATCCCTCAGATAAGGCACAAAGTGCCCCAAAAAACTAAACTAAACTAAACTAAACTTAACAGCAAAAAAAAACCCAATGATGTCTCTGCTCAAGTTCTACTTGCGCACATTAACCTGGATAACTTAGGACAACCACAGATTCTCACTGATCTTTTGCTCAGTATGAAAGGTAGATTGAAATAAAAAAGCGAGGAAAATTGAAAATGTTTGGGCAACTAAGAGCTCCACTGTGCGTGGAGCTGTTTCAGGAAAGGACACCACATTTGGATATTTCACATAATTCCCTTTTTCTACAAAATTGAATGTCAAGGGGAACTAGTTAACATATTCAGATGCTTATTCTATTTAAGACATGTTTATTTTCAAACCCCTCACCTTACAGCCTGACGATCAGTCATGCTTTCTGCATCATGTTCTGTTGAAGAACCTTTTGTTATCAGCATTTTGTATGAATATTACTTTGCACTACCAGTACAATCTAACAATATGATAACAATGGCAAATATAACATGAATCATAGTTTAATACATACCAACAGCACAAATGCCATGTGCTTTTGAGATTTTGGTTTGCTGAGTGCCTCACAAGACACAAGCTGCCCTTTATTAATCCTGAGGGAAATTGTTTTGTTTCAGATCACCTGTTTTGCCAACAGAGAAGCAATAAAAAATTGCGATACAAATCTCAGGCTGGTGTTTCTCAGATGATGATGAATGGTCCTGTCTCAGCCAATCCATCTGGTGACAGCGAGTGGGAACTGCAAAAATGAGACTCTGCATTTTATGCACTTTGTACAACTTAACTACTCAGACTTATGCTGGACATTACTGTGTGTGTCCTACAACGACTGATTACAGGTCTAAAACTGTGAAGAACAACAGCATATGAAAAACAGAATCATCAGTTTGGATTTCTTCAAATATTTCAACTTAATGAAAAATCTATATTCCAATCAAATACCTCAGTTCAGACATAATGACTTCAACCGTTCCTGAATTGGAAACAATTACTCATGGTAACGTGAGTTTTTTCATTGACTGTCACATTATCAGGACAGATTTAAACATGGTAACACGGCAAGAGGAGATAGAGACAATTTATCCCACATTAGTGCAAATTGAAATAAGAGCATAACTTTTTTTGCAGTGAAATATCTCATCAAAAAACACAAGTTTAAGTTCTGAATCCTGGCAAAATGATCATAACCTTCACTAGCGAGCATCAATTTGTTTGACGGAAAAACATAGCTTAAATTCATACCGGTGCTAAGATTGTGCATGTGCTCTTGGAAGAGGAGCTGGAAGAAGAGGAGTTTTTAGGAGCTGGAAGGTTAATCTCAAACTGTCATTATCTTCACTTCTTAGCCACAGTGTACAGGATTCTAGAGAATGGAGGCCAGACTGAGAATTTGAAACTGGCACAAATGCAAAATCTACCGTGTACACTTTGGGAAAAAGAAGTGCAAGCATAGATTAAGGAGGGACTTTCAGTGGAGTTTGCCACAGAAAATATTTCACTACTGTGTCATTGAAGGCTTTATTCCCACCCCATCAGAGCTGCTAAATTAATATTTCTATTTTAATAGTTATTTATACTGATATTTATAATGTACATACGTGTGTTTATATTCTTCTGTATATAGAAACTCTCTTCTTCTTCCCTCTTCTTTCCTAGCTTCTTACACAGGAATGGAGCACCTTCGTCTCATTACTCTATATTTGCTGTAATGACAATAAGAGATTCCTGATTCCTGATTCCTTTAGAAAAAATCTGTTGTGTTAAGGTCACATTAACTGCATAGGCAGGGTACAGAGGAACATCATCGTTTGTGAAACCTTGAACTGTGACTTCGCAGAGGCAGATTTTGATTTGTGCTTTGATGCTCATGGAGAGAAATGTTCCTCATCTCCACGTGTTCAAACACATTGCGATGATGGTGCAGCATGAATATCAGATTAGATGAGTAAGCAACTGCTGGTGAAAGCAGCTGTTTTTCAAGCAGGTGAGTGTTCTCCATCGAGCCTGCTTTCATTTCATTTCTCCTCAATGAATGAGGAGAACAGAAGCTTTCCTAATGTGATCGCCAGATTTCCACATTAATCACAACGCAAAGGCTGGCAAAGTGAAGGAAATCACAAGTAAATTTCAAGGAGCCCAACGCACCTCTGGCAAAATAGCTTTCACGGTTCACATCATTCAAGTTTAATTGCAGTTGTGTTGGTACTGTGTTCTTGTAATCCGTCCCTCTCCTGCTCTGTTGCTCACACTCACAGTACTGTCTGATTAAGTTCATGCACAGAATGTTCGAGCGCAAGAGCCGCAAGACAGTAACGATCAGATAATGAAGACAGCTGCTGGAGTTGATTTGCCACATCAAATCTGAGAGATGGCAGGGCTGCCGCTGAATTCTATTCACAAAGCTTTACTGTTGCTCATGTTGCTTTAAGTAATAATGAACTTAACAGGTGTTTTCGCCAGAGCGTTCATGTGTAAGGGGACAGACAATATGGGGGCTGTTTGCTCAGC
>OMPJ01009930.1:0-27343 GCA_900312935.1 Carapus acus
TGATCAGAAAATACGCAGCGCTAAACCAGGCCTCGGTCACTTCAATTGACTTTTTCACCAGCTTTTTCTGCCTGTAGTGACGTCACAACAGTCGCTCTGCAAGTGAGACACACGCAGGTTTATTTCACAGATGTAAAAAAGAACCCCTCCTCCCTTTCGTTGAGAAAGTGATGAGTTTTCTTTCATTTTCTTGCCATGCTTTATAACCTGTATTGAGCGCCCATCTTCGCTGCTTCCCCGCTAGCTTTCCCTCCACTCGCACTGCGCACAATACTGATCATTGAACTGGAGTAGGTCAAACTTCACCCAAACATATCTGAACCTCATGAATAATGAACACATTTTAGGATATTGTCATTCTAAAATGTCGGTGTGATTTTTTAAAAAAAAAAAGCAACAGAATAAAATAAAATTTTAGATGCAGCTCACTGGTGAGTGGTGCTATTTTTAGAGAACGCCTGCGGGCGCCTCATGTGGTCATTGCGGGCGACCTAGCGCCCGCGGGCACCGTGTTGGTGACCCCTGCGATAGACATTCATGAAATACGAGACATTGAATCCATGCTGGTCATATGCGCATGGTCATCTGCTCACGCGCCAAATTTTACCTGTAAACAATCCTGGGCAATTTCTCTATCGGAAAAAGTGGCACATGTGACAAATGTAGCGGAACAATGTAGAATAGCAAAATATCTAGTAAACTCAAACGGCGGTGCCTGCTTTTGATGGACAGACAGCTGCTGCCATCTTCTGGTCAAAGTTGAAAGTTACATATTCAACACCGTTCAAAGGCAAAACGCATGATTTACATGGATATGGTGTAAGTTTTAATAAGTGGTGTTGTATGAAGTGCAGTTTATACAACATGAACAAATTTAATGATTTTAAACGGGTCTTTTTCAATTTTGTTGGGATTTAGATATTTAGAAGTGGTATTACTCCATTAACTAGGTCTGGAGATTGAGCATGGCTTATTTATTGCCTATCCGCCGTCTTTTTCATCTTTTTTTCAGTTTCCAGAGCACTGGAAAATTCTGGTTAACTTGTGTATGTCAGTGGTGCTGTAAGCAGTTCCTGGTGATCATGACTGCTGTGCAGAATTGATTCTCACTAAAACGCCCCTTAAATTAGGTAGGTGGACAGCTCGTGTGCCTCTCAGAGGCAGAGCATTTGGCCTGGTCGGACAAAGCTCGTGAAAACAGCAAACCATCTTGTGACCACATGTTTCCTACCATACAAATAAGATTTGATGTATCAATGTGCCTCAAGTACGTGTGCCTGTTATTGGCGTGACCGCTTCGATGTAATAACTTCAGCCAGTCGGTACAGCCGTTTGTCCACCCGTCCGTTTTTCGCAAACCTGATGTGAAAATGTCGATATGAGGATAAACATAGACTATTAGATATAAAACATTCAATGACACAGAATTAGACATTACAGTTGATGGAAATGCTACAAGAAATACACATTTGGTATGCAGCAGTATTGTCAAACATTGAAAATCAGTTTTTCTTTTCAGCCATTAAAGTTTCTGCTCAGTCTAATCACACAAGATAAATCAAACTGGAAGTATCAGGTGGTATTTGTTCATGGTTTCGTACGCTCTGATTTGAGGAGAATGAGGTACGAACATTTTTCATCTGCAGGGACAGGGAAGTCTGACCGTGATGAGTGTAATTTTGCAGGGCAGATGGCATCGATGTTTCGGACTATAGGGTTCCTTAACACTCAGCTGTGCTAACAAGCATTTTGAAAAATTTTTGCGCTGTTACAATGTAACCAAACAAGACACAGAGGGCAGGCATATAGGACTTGCGGTTCAGGCCGCCAAGACCTCTCTTTCTCTCTTCCCCTCTTTCCCTGTTTTTCCCTCTGTCTATATCTCTCTCACACACGCACACACACTCTCTCTCTCCCTCTCTCTCTCACACACACACACACACACACACACACACACACACACACTTGTTGTTAACACTAGGCTCTCCTCAGATTTGATCACTATCCAGCACTCCCTCTGGTCATGGTGTCTGACAGAATACACCAAGTCTACAATTTAATGCCTTGAATATTTCATCCTCATGTGTTAACTTGTGCTCTCAATGAAAGTGAACACATGTAGCAACATTTTATGTATGTGATAAATGTCCTATTCAATATTAGATATTGCAATCCTGGAAAAATATGAGGGAGTCTGAATCACTAAATTTGGACAAAGCTACTCTAATCAACCTAATGATATAAGGGTCGCAATACTGAAGATTCCTGGGGATGTAGAATTAACCAGCATTTTGAGCTTGTAACCTTGCAGAGTGACAGCTTCACCCGTATGCGCATGTGTTCCATTGCCATGTCATATGCAAACACTGGCCTATCTAGAACAAATTCTCAGAGATCAGATTTTCACAGCTGAGTGGAGTTTCAGCCTCACTGGAGGCAGTTTTAAATAAGCTTTATTAATTTTCCATTTCCTTGCCAAATCAGTATAATAGAGAAACTGGGCAACAGATGGGTTTGTGATAGAAACTGTGACTTTGTTTTGTTGTTCATTGGATATTGGAGTCTTCTTTTGAATGATTAGTTTAGAGCCGTTTGTCTTGCCTCTCAGTTTTGCAATCTTACGGCAATAACAAATGCAATGCAGAGCAGTTTTGTCTTGCCCCATAACCTCTTCCAGCTCCACATTTCCAGCAGTTCTCAAGCCAGTGACAAAATGTACTGACCCTGACCCTGTTTCATGGTTTTCTTCAAGTTGGTCAGGCTCAACCAGGACACTATGTGAAACATTTGTAGTCACACAACACACCACAAAAATCAAATTGCTCTTGAAATGGGCATAACTATTCTAATCTACTAAAACCGACACTAGCTGATACAGAAATCAAATTCAAGTGTGTAAGATTCAATAGATGAATCAATGAATAAATATAAATTTGTACTTGGATGAGTCAGTGTTAAACAGATGTTTTGACATATGTCTAGAAAGACCAGGCGATATTAAAAACACATGGGAGGCATAGAACGATGGCTTTGTATCACAACTAGAAACATCTTACTTGCACATTCTCAAGGCAAATTGCACAATTTCTATTCCCTGAAAATGTGATTCATAAAGAACAGTTGTTTATGTGTTTCTCTTCCCAGTAACATTTGTCTCATCAATCCCTCTATCATACTGCAGTTACTGCTACTATGGTTAAAGCAGGTTGTCTCGATTGTGCAAATCCATAGTATGAGGGGTTGTTGCGAGTGGTGGGCGTATCGATGCAAATATTGATTATTATTGATACCAAGTCCGGTTTGTTATCGGATCGATGCAAGCCTGGTGAGATCGTTTGTTCACTTAAACTTCCGCTCACATTTGCAATGCTGCGTTTCGGCGCAGAGGAAACAGCAGGTCGCCGGTTTCGCTGCTCTTGTGTCAGCGCAGAGCAGGCACACTTTGCCTACCCTCGTTCCTCTTGTGGTTAGATGTTGCGCCTTCACTCGAGTCAGGTGACGTGACTTAGATGCATAAAGCAAACAAAAAAGCAAGTTGTCGCTCAAGTTCATCAGCACACACACAGCGAAAGTACAACAGAATAGTGATGAGGGGGAGGAGCGCCGTGTGACTGTGTTTTTCACTCGAAACCGAGACAACAGCAAAATGTAGAATTTGTGAAAAGCAAATCAGGTATAGTGGCTACACTAACAATATCTAAAAACACATAAAAAACATTCACAAGAAAACATGAGGCTATAAAAATGGAGAGAGAAGAGGAATCCCCCACCCCCTCTCCCAGCTTCAAGACCTCCAGTCCAGAGGCAGAGGTCATTGGCAGAGGCCTTCCAGCATGACAGAAAATTTCCAGGCAGGTTATAGAGTTGACATTAATGAACTGAAACTGTTGTCTTTTACTTTACAGTACAAATTATGCTAAGACCTTGATGTAATGCGTTGCATAATACATCTACGATGCTAATATACACCGATTTCCAGTGGGTGTAGCCTTGGCCTGGAGGAGAGGTCATCAGGTGGTCCCCAACCTTCAATGGACGTTTCGACCATTTACCACAACGCCCTCCATTTGGCAGGTCTGCAGTGACTGGCCAACTCACCTGCCCCTCTCCTCAGGCTTCCAGCTTGTGCCCTCTCTCTTGTGCCAGCGCCAACAGGAGGGTCTTTTAGACGCTTTTCCCAGCCTGCGAACGGCTGCTTTCCTCAAGTGGCCTCTCAGTCCAATCTTTGTCATTAGATCCCACGCAGATTGAGCTTGGAATCCTTAACATCCAACATCCAACCTTATCAGCCATGTTGTCCACCCCTTATCCTGTCAGGCTTGGACAAGTTGCTGGTATGCCATACATTGATAACATTGAAATGTTTTATTAAAATTACTCTCTTTATTTGCAAAAAAAGTGATATTAAAGCATTTCTATTTGATTCTCATCTTTGTCTTCATTCTTTCCTGGGTTTTAAGTACTGAATAATAAGGCAAGATCAAAAAAAACACTTGAGATCTTGAAATTTTTTGAGATTTAACAAGTCAATGATGACTTGATGACTTATTCATTGAACAGTATCAGTATAGGTGATAGTGGTTGGTATTTACTTGGTATCAGATCAATACCAAAATATGCAGTCTCGCCCACCATTAATTGTAGCACACCTTTTAATACCGTACCAAGCTGATGTGCTAATTGTGCCTCCTGGCTAATGTGTCTTTTAAAAAACAACTGACATTTGCAAAAGGTTGAGCGTTGCCCGGCATTGCACACTTTAGGACTCACCTCTACTGGATGTGGCAAGTACCAGGAACAAGATTGAGCAAAAGTGATGGCAAAATGCTGTGAAAACATTTTTCTTCTCATCCAAAGTCTGTCAGCTCTCTAAAACAAAGTATCTCTGATCAACGGTTAAAGGCTGTGGTCATTAAATGCTGTAACAGCATTGCAACTACATGCTGTGTGACCACCAAGCTCTCTTATCCTACACTACTAAACCACATCCAAATCCAGGGGCCAGACTGCTAATGTATCTCACATATTTAAGTAAGTAGTGTGATGTAGTATGGACACAAACTAATGCCTCATCTCATACATATGTAATCTTAAATTGCCATTTTATCAATCTTCAAGCCTCTATTAGGATGTGTAACTTAATTGTTGCACGAGGCACAGTGCAACACGAATGGCAACAGCGTTATACTCAGTTAAGAGGTTACACTTTCTTGCCTAATCCACATGTCCTCCAGACATTTTTACCATCATGGCTGATGTCTAAACATCAAAAGAACCTTATAATCAGAAGAACTGGCCTGATTTTGGGCAGTATTCAACAAAATTTTAGACCCATTTACTATCAATCAAGGTCTCTGCTTGAAATTTGGCAATAATACAAAGGTCTCTTTTTTTACAGTGGAGAGAAGAGACAAATCTGAATCACTCTAGGCCCCAAACATTTACACTGTCATTGTGAATATTCAGCACAGCCTCTACTTGAATCTGGAAACAGGCCACGTGAGGGGAAAAGAAAGGCAGAATGAAGATATAGTAATGTTTCTGATCTTGTCTATATGAATTCAATGCTAGCAATGCGTTTCTCTATTCATGTTGTGTAGCAGCAAGTACCTAGAGTGTGATTACTCAGCCTTGAGCTCTCATTAAAACCAACGTGCCAAGCCATTAGCTAAGATGCAGCATGTGGAAGCTCTCAACCGCGTTGAGGCTATTCTCTCTGGGGATCACCTAACCATGATGGATAGCAGCAATTACTGTGTAAATAATCAAAGGAGGATGATGAGACATCCATGTCTTTTGGTTTGTGTTTGTGAAACCAAGCTTGTGTAAAACTTCTGTTTTTTTGTGTACGTGTCTGTGTGTTTTCACATGGTCACAAGCATCAACATCAGATAGAATGGACTGACTTTGAGACTACACTCATGCTGAGGATCAACAATATTTATCCCACCTGCAGAAATGTGTAATTTTCAATTTTGTCATGTGCACACAGAGGCTTTAATACAGATACACATGTACAAAAAGTAATCAGTGAGCATGCAGTAAATGGCGAATGAGGATGTCAGCACACACTGAGTTGTGCCCTGAGCATATTTGGACTAGGTGCCTTGCTCAAGGGCACTGAATCAGAAGATGACCTGGCATCTCTTCAGCCATAAGTGCGATGTCCACACTTTGCTCCAGATTGGATGTGAAAGGAACGAAGATTTCCTCACATCCTCGATCAAGATTTTTCACTGAATGCCCACATTAAACAAATGTCAAGAACTGCCTTCTTTTACTTCCATAATATCACTAAGGTTAAGCACAAACTGTCATTAAAAGATGCTGAAAAGCTAATTCATGCTTTTGCTTCCTTGAGGCTGGATTATAGTAATTCTTTATGTGCAGGCTGTAGCAACAACACACTGAAGCCTCTCCAGCTGGTTCAGAATCCTGCAGCACACATTCTGACAGGAACTAAGAAAAGAGACCACATCTCCCTAGTGTTAGCTTCTCTGCACTGGCTGCCTATAAAATCGAGAATAGAATTTAAAATCCTTCTCCTCACCTACAAGCCGCTCAATAATCAGGAACCATCACACCTTCAAAAGTTGGTTGTGCCTTATCATCCACCCAGAGCTCTGCGATCTAAAATAAGTCAGAGTAGAAAAGCGGGCAGGGCCTTTAGCTATTGGGCTCCTGTCCTGTGGAACCATCTTCCACCCTCAGTCCGTGGGGGCGGACACCCTCAATATTTTTAAGAGTGGGCTGAAAATCTTAGTTTTCGATAAGAATCAGATGACGCACTGAGCTTTCCTTTCCTCCTCTTCCTTAATCCTCTCTCCCTCTCCACCTCACTTGCATCCATCTCTTACCTGCATCCCTGCCTTGTAAATGCATGATATTAATTGGGCCTCTTCCCCAGAGTTTTTTCTTGTGCTTTATCATTACACGGCTTGGGTGAATGCTGGATTCTGATTGGTCACATGAGCGGTCATTGGGGTGAGGGTTAGTTCCCTAAAGATGTCTTATTCGCCTTGTCCAACTTTACCTTTAATGGAAATATTGAGTTCAGTGTCAATACTGACTCTAAATAGGCCAATGAGCCCTTGTTTTATCCATTCAAATGATTTACAGACAGCAGAGTAGCCGTGTAGGCACCGGTTTCTAGCACAGACGAAAGTAGCCTACACTATTGCAGAAAAATGCAAGCAGCCTTGTTATGGACTACTTCTGTCAACCATCTCAGTTACTGTATTAATATTTTAAGCCGTGTAATAAGCGGGATAACATCAGTCATTGTTGTTTGATAATCAATTGTTTGTTGTTTGATTATCAGCCAATAATGACCTCCGACGTGTTCATTATCCCTTACTTTACCCGCACCCGACAGCTAGAACACCACTGGTGATGGACCGCCAAACATCTGGGTCCTGCTCCTACTGCTGTTCATCTCTTTCTTCCCTTTCATGGAAGCTCTTCCTCGCCACTGTTGCTAATGGAAGATATGTTGGGTCTTTGTGTGTCCATCCCACAGACCTTGACTGTTTACATGCTGAAGAGCACTACCTGCTACATTTTGAAAAGTGCCTTGTGGTAACTCCTCTCATGATTTGCTGCTATACAAATTATAGTTATTGAATTATACAAATTATACAAAAGCAACATGGCAGCACGCACCTACGCAGCGGACCGGTGCTCTTTGTCCCGGTGTTTTGATGTGTAAATGCACGTTTTATTTTTACCCACCACCTCTACATTCTGCTAGGCCAATTACATCTACAGCTAGCACAAACCACTTAACTTCGGTTCCGCAGCGAGGGAAGTATTTCCACCCAGCTCCTCCACTCCCACAACCAATCAGCAGACATAGCGAGGAGTCCCGGCTCCCAGTGGATTGACATCCCTGCAGGCAGAAACAGAGACAGCGAATGGAGGGGCAGCAAGAGCAGGGGCCAGCGCACTAGCGAGGCCATGGACTCACATGGCTATGCAAGGCTACAGAGTCAGCCTTCTAAACCACTGCTCCCCAACATCTTCCTCACCAAAGCCAGATCCGGGGTTGATGAAATGAGACCATAGCCGCATTCTCCTGGTTTCCCTTTTATACCCCTTGTACGCCTGGTACTTGCACCAGAACTTAGCACCTTTATCTAATTACACAATGTGAATTGTTGTAATAAGAATAAAGATTCCTGATTCCTGCTTAAATTAAATTGACTTGACATTTAAGGCTAAAGTGTGCATATCAGGCTGGCCAGATGACAGGGTAGAGAAATAATTATTGTTTTTACTTCTTTAATTGCAGAGATAATTTGCTTGCTTTGTGATAGTGTCTCTTTCTAAGAGGCAGAGGCTGAAGTGGAGGTGCCAGAGATGAAGATGCTGAGGTTTTGTTTTTGAGTAACCAGGTAAGACAGGATTCAGGAAGAGAGATCATTAGCGAAACAGTTTAGGAGGAGCGTTTTGGGGAGTAGGACAGAGTGGCAAGATTGCAATGGTTTGTTCATGTGCAGAGGAGAGATATTGGAAACATTAAGCAGATGACGTTTGAGATGGAGCTGCCAGGTAGGAGGGAGAGAGGAAGACCACAGGAGAAGTTGTTGGTGTAGTACAAGAAATAGTGCAAAACTATTTCTGTTTTATTTACAATCTGATGCTGAGCAATGTTTTATTTTGGAAGGTGATTGGATCATCTCCGTCACATCTATCCACGACTCTCCATTGACGCATGTTGAGGTGCTTGCCTTGGTCACACATGTCATTTCATATCTGGCTCTGGTCCCAAATCATACACATCTTGCACCATTACGGTGGAAACCACAGCAACAGCAACTGTTTACGTCACATCGGCTATTTATCGGTGGCACTTGGCCGGTCCCTATCATCTGATATGAAACTGGTCCATGGCGCAATGGAGGTTGGGGACCATGGACCTACTACGTGTCAATTTGTTTACATACGTGTCACTTACGCATTTAGCTTTCCAAAATCTTCAAGAGCTTTCTCTTCTCTGTGATGTTTGATGACTGTTACGACACCAAATGCTTGTGTGAGCCTGAAAAACAAACCAAAACAAAGAGCATATGACATCTGCGTTTACTACAGAGCAGCAACCCACCCGTGTTGGTCATTGTGCTGAGGAGGTAATTTTCCAGCATCATCAAGAAAAGTTTGGCTGATGTCATTGCTTGCTAAGGTGTCACATTGCGTCTTTTAAGGGTACTCCAGGACATGGTGGATGTGTTATGGCATCTTATGATGGGACCGACGCACTGCTGGCCATGTTGTATTCCAGCAGCTGCCTCTAATTTACACATGTACGTTTAAAGTGATGTCTGGGAAGGCTCCCCTGGGGAGCTAAGCAGCTGTGTTCAGCGAGGTCTTTGTTAAGTGTCTCACCAAGCATTTGTGTGTAGCGACAGACAACATGGCCCCTGCCTTCCTGTTAAGGGATTATTTTCATAGTCCTACAATCTTCTGAAATGCAGACAAAATGGGGAACTTAATGGGATGACCTCATCGAAAAATACTCAAAAGTTTTTCTGCCACATGCACATATTATACAAATCCATATTCTTCCAGGCAAGAAATTAGATGAGATGAATGATTATACATCAGCTATAAACTCGTTGCAAATCAAATTCAGAATGTCATTAGTTGGTTTGGTTGAGTCACGATATAAAATTGACTTATTTGTCTCTCAATCCTAGCCCAGTCAAATTTAAGTATAGGTGTCTAAGGCATAAACGCTCTTCAAACAATATGTCAGCAGTTATCCGTGCCAATTGTCCAATGAAAACAGGCAGTTACTCAAAGTTACAATTTCATAATAGAGGAATCTGCATCAAAACACAAATTGGAAAAGTGCGAGCAGACTGAGACTTGTGCACAAATTGTAACCTTTGGCAAGTACACGTACACACAGAATTTTGTTGTTGTGAACACATGTTGCCTGATCTGGGAAAAACAGTTATTATGGTTGACTACCAGGAAGGTCAACACATTTAATGAGGTGTTTCTCTATGTTCTCAGACTTGTGTTGTTCCTTTCGTTAATTGTTAACATCGAGCTTTAAGTCCTAGATTACACATTAAGTCCTTGTTTTAATATGCAAACGCAACAAATGTCCTCTCTGCTTCTCTCACTAATGCGACCCAGTGCAAGTATTTTCAATATGGCTGTCTGAAACAAACTGATATTATCTAGCGTGCCTATTTACAGGCTGGCTTGACAGAGTTGTGATTAAATCCTTTCTCAGTCTTATCCAGGAAAATGAGGTTAAAGTTTGCAGGAGATGCCTCCACACTGGGCCAGTGATCCCAATTCACCCCAACATCACAGCCAGAGAGCCGGAAAAGGATTCAAATAGGGTTAATAGCCAAATGCAGGTCCTCCATCAGGTTTGACAGTGCATTTCCACTGGAGTTTCTGCCAGTATAATATGAAAAATGTTGTTCTAGTTAGTCACCACCGCTGGTTCTCTGTCAAGTGTTCATTTATGTTAAACTACAGCAGTACAAGTAACATCTGTGGAGCCGTTAGTATGTTAAAACTGTACCGAAAAAAATGAAAATAAAAAACCCCCATCATCTCAGGGGCAGATGTTCTGGCAGGCCTCCCCCTGCGTGAAGATGGGGTAGACGTTGATGAGCGGGAACATGGTGAGGTCAGTGAAGTAATTGATTTGATCTATACATTAAACGTAGGACTGGTGTTTGGAATATTTGTCACCTTGTCAGTAGCAATTACAACATGTCAATACAATACAAAGTGTTTAGTATGGCAATCACACTACGGTATACATGATCCGAATATTTATTTGTGTTACAAGTTTCATGCCGGGAGCAAACCAGACGCAAGACTCCGCATTTACCAATGTTTGGGAACAGCACAAGAACTACAACATGAGGAAGTGAGCTTCTCATGGCTGGTTCGTAAAACAATACACAGTAAAAGCATAAAACCGCAACTGATCTGTGTTATAACACTTATCATTCGTATTCTTTTTTTAAATGAAATTTGCTTTTTAGTTACACATTGTGTTGCATTGTTTGTGTTTTTATGTGTCATGCTGACTCTCTCTCTGTATTTGCTCTCCTCAAATGGGTAATTGCCCTGATGAGGAAAAGGCTAGAAGGAATACAGTCCTAAACCACACACTGTGATTATTCCAGAAATTCTACTCTACAAAATAAAAACCGATTAAGCAACTTTACATAAGGGTCAGGAAAACGGATCAGAGCAAGACTGACACACAAAGGGGAATGTGTTATAAAATCTACATACAGTAGGAATGTGGTAGAGTGTCATTTCTCCCTTAATTAAACAGCAGCAAAGCGACATTCCATCCCTATGCCAGCTATGTGATATTGGTGGAAAGATCAGCAAGGGCTGTGCAAGGTTGTCAATTATCAGGAGAAGGCAGTTCTCAGAAATGAACGCCATCTGAGGTCAAAGGTTGTGGTCTCATACCTGAAATTACTTGGAGGACTTTGAAGATCATCTAGATCAAACAAAAGAGGAACATCTGAGGTTCAGTATTTGGGAGGTGTGAAAGATTAGCTGGGGTCTTCCTCAGCCATGCACAACTACTGGCGACCTTACCCATTACCCCTCATACAATGCAAAACATTGCAGCCTCATTTAGTTATGTACACTTGCTACCTCTCTTTAACACAAAAGGTTACACAAGGTAACACACAAGTTTTTGAATTTGACCTTAGTTATACAAATTTTAGAAAGTGAAACTCACCCAAAAAATTATTATCACTGCATTGACTGTTTGAGAATTTTGTCAGATTTGTTAAATGAACTTGGGTTTTAAGTCGGGAACGAGAAAAAAAAGGCAAGAAAATAACACTTACAGTTTTTCATTGTGTTGACTATTGAAGACGTGTGAGAACATAAATGTGGTTTTGTAAGTAATCAAAGTAGAGGACAAAAGGTGGTTGTCGGGCGATAGGAGCCAAATAAAAAAACTATTTGCAGTTACTTGTTTTGAGTTAAACTATCATCATTGATCCAGGGCAGAGTAATAATCAATGCAGTGCAGAGAGGTCACATATCCATCCAAAATATCCCCAATCGTTAATCTATGAGTACAGGCTGAGGGCTGAACTTAAACCTCTAATCCATCTGTCACTCCAACTGCAGGCCTAACAATTGACTTGTTGTCCTTGTGCATGTGCTGCACCTCCTAAACAAACCTCTCTATTACTCCTGATGTCCTCATCCATTACCACACTTTCCCTCTTGTTACCCTATCATGTGGTGTCTCTAGGTCCACAAAGACACAGCAGCTAAAGTGGCATCAGTGGTACTCTGTCTTGGCATGAAGCCATACGGCTGTTTACTTATCGTAACCATTTGCCTCATCTGCCATATCTTAATGGTGTGACTCATCAGCTTCATGCCTCTGCAGTTACCATGACTCTACACATTGGAGAGATTGGCAACAATGCACTTCATTCCTCGGGCATTCCCTCTCCCCCCAAGATTGTGTGAAGCTATTTGGTTAAAAATTCAACTGACCCTCTTACCTGCACATCCCCTCACCTCCACAGGAATGTCATCTGGGCCAAGCTCCTTTCCAGCCTTCATCTTTTTCATAGCTTCCCTCACTTCCATGTGACTACTGAATTCATCTCCCTGTCCCACTTGTACATTTTCTCATCTCTCTTGTACATCCACATTCCACCACCAAGTCCCCTTTCCGTCATTCCTCTGTCCAGAAGAAACACCACACACCTTTCTACCTCTTTCCCTCATCAGCAGATCTGTACTCTCCCAGTCATTTGTGAAAACCTCATGATTTCCCAAAGCCTCACCCCCTTGTGAGTTCCTGACAATATTCCTCCCTCCTGTGTTTCCACAATTTAATCTTCATCTCTGCCTTCACGTGTTTTGATTTCCCGGTGAGTAAGTGGTGGTAAGATTATTCTACACACCACCAATCAATGCTGCCTTACTACTCTCAGCCCTGGTACCACCTCACAGTATCTGACCTCTTTCATGTTGTATCTGTATCTTATATATAGGATACAATCTACCTGTGTGCACCATTTTCCACCCTAAATCACTATATTGCCTTCTCTGGAGATACAGTACATATTGACTCCTACCAATTCCATCATTTTTGCAAAACCCACTTTCATCGATCTCTCTGAGTTCTTTCACTATATCTGCCCAGCATCTCCTTGTCCCCCCTGTTCCCCTCTTCAATATGTCCATTGAGATCTGCTCCAATAATTAGTCCGTTACCTCATCTAACTGGCTCCAGAAACTCTCTTTCTCTGTATGTGCAGGTTGTACATGGATCCAACCTGCACATACACTGACAACACTCAACATTACCCCTTCTATTTCTAGCCTCAAGCTCATCATTGTCCTTGACTCTCTTAACCTTGATTACTCTATTCACAAAGTGTACCTTCAAGATGACTCCCTATTCCTCTTTTCATCAAAACCATAGTCGAGTAATATGCATACCCTTTCAGTGCTCCTGACATGACTGCCTTTGCCTAATGTCTCCTGGGTATCCCTTTAAAGTGGTGGTGATTTCACCTGACATTCAGTTTCTGTCAGATTAAGAGTTTTTATTATAGTATGCAATGTGCTTGTTTGTTCTCTGTTCACTTATTAATATCACATCAACAATGCTGCTCATAGTCATTGTGTCATCTATGAAAATAAGAGCTGTAACCCCAAGGGTGTTCCTCCACCAGAGTACCCATAATACTAGAGTCTTGGCCTCCCTTTCACAGTTTCAAGAGCCAGACTTTGGGAATGACCTTTGACAGATGTTACGAATCTACCCATAGATCAAGTTGGTTGACATTAGACACTGAAAGCCTTATTACCTCAACCTTCTAGTGAAAAAAAAAGTAAATGGCAATCCAGTCCAGAAGTCAATAAAGAGAGAGATCCACTGATTGCCAGAGTACCTGAGTGTGAAAATGCAGTCAAATCGGAGATCACATAGCCATACCTCAAGGCGTTCACAAGGGAGAGACAGAGTTGCATGCCCTCGATGAACTGATGACCATGAAATTCTCTCTGCAAAGGCAGGATGTAATTGGGGATGGACCACTTATCTATGCTGTCCAGGATCGTGCAGTCAGGGGAGGTAGGTGAGGCAGAGCCTCACCTGTCATTATGACAAACAAAGAAAAAAAAACAATAAAATTAATATTGATATTTGTCTACTGACCTTTATGTATTATGTATATATCATTTTTATTGAGAAAATTGCTGAATTTGTGAGGAAACGTGAGGTGCGGCAGCAGTGAGCCTCACTTCACCTCTGAATGTGCAATCCCTCACAATCTGGCTTGATACAATCAATTGGTGTGTGCCTGTTGCTGTATCTCTGCATGTCACCACTAAAACGTTTGCAGATACGTGTACATACCCAGATTTTCCACAGTCTGGCTAATGTCTTTAACCATTTAAGTTTAATGCTTGTAAGTGAGATATTTAGTTTTGCTGATGGGACCTAAAACTGCAGTGAAAAAGAACAGGGTGAGGCAGACAGTACTCTGCCGCCCCAAAAGTTTCGCACGAGAGGCAACAGGTGCTTGTTGCTGGGTGCATTTCCTTTTTCTTTTGACATGAAATAAACAAAAACTGATTTTACTAAGGGGATGTCGCTTTTAGCTTAGCTGTAGCTCCTCTGCTCCTCTCGTCACTCCAGCTGCGCTGCTGTATGTTATTTTCGCAGACTTCACCTCAACGTGCACAACTTTCATGTTCTGAACCGTGGATCAGGGCTGGTCCTATCCATGAAGAGTGATAGGGACGGATCACGGATCACTCATGATCCCTTGCACCACTAAGTAGCCAATTGAATAAGCTACCCTTTTGGGTTTATGTATTTGCAAATCGGACTCTAAAGGAGTCTGTGCCTCATGAACCATGAACCTCACCGCACGTCACTGCTGCTGTGATGGACAGATGTTCTGCATTGTTGAGTGAATGACAGGTAACGTTTTACCAACTGAATACAGCACAGAAATCCTATTTTTTGTTACTTGAGCTTTAATGTTATCTTTAATGTTTAATGTTATAATGTCAGAAAGCATCAACACATTTACTTGTGTTCAATCCCTTCACTTCTTTGCTGCTCTTTTTCCTCCCTCATGCCCCTTCCTAAACTATTTTGTTCTGCATCTCATTCAGTTAATTCAGTGCTTCTCAATTGTTTTCTGTTACACCCCCACTCTCCGCCGCGACCATAAATAATATCATTTGTCTATAAAATTGTTATAAGTACACCTCTGCATAAAATCTTCTTGTTAACATTAAAGAAAACAAAAAAGAAAGAAATATAGTTCAACTTTCAACAAAGAATAACTTCATTAACATTGTTTTTAGTCGGTAACAGAAAAGATTTCAAGTGAATCAATTTGCCTGAAAAAAAAAAAAATCCTTGTTTAAACTGTAAACATTTTTGACCGACTTATTTGATGCTGAAAAATAAAATGGAATAAAATCAATAAATAATTTCAAATTCAAATTCAGTTCAGCAACATTAACTGAAGAGCACAATACATAAAACACTTTAACCTACAAAACAAAAGTCAAAGCAATTTACGTTACGTTAATTTACGCAATATACGTTTTCGCAGAAAAAAACTCCAGCGACTTATCAGCGTGATTGGGGTGCAATGTCTTGAAGTGGCGCCTTAATTTATTTGGCTTCCTGCTGTCTGCTGCCAGAAATTTCAGACATAGTTAACACACCAGTCTTCCCTTTTCTCCCACTGTAGTCACAGTGAAGCCAAGCGCTACATACGCTTCGTCACATTTCCTCGTCTTAGCTTTCGAGTGACTTTCTTTTGTCTCATTATCTTCGTCTCTCTCCGCCTTTCTTTTCATCCCTATTAAAAAAAAAAATTCATGTTGTCTCTTAAGGGTTTCTTTACTGCACTCCATATCACCTGCGCGGTGCAAAAAAAAAAAAAAAAACCTACACCATAGAGCTAATACTCCCTGTGCACACTCTGACAATGAGAGCGCCACTGCAAACTACTGTAGTGGATGTGAAATTACACTTAATTCTGGTACGGCAAAAAAAAGCATGTTCCTCGGGGTCACCCGCGCCCCCCCTGGCATTGCATTGTGCCCCCCCAGGGGAGCGCACCCCACTATATGAGAAGTACTGCTTTAAAGGGAAGAAACATTTAGGCAGGGCAGGCTGCAGGTGGGAGGCCAACTGCCTTGAGCGGTTGGGTTGAATGAGAGAGGGAGGGAAAGAGAGAGACATAAAGAGAGTGAGACACACAGAGAGAGAGACACACCGACAGGAGTAGGGGTGCACAGGTTAGGGATGCACAGTAGTAAGAGCAGGACCCAGATGTTTGAAGGTCCGTCATCACTAGTCTTGTTTCAGCTGCAGGCTGCGGGTAATAAAGCCCAAGACAGAGACTCCGGGAAAGAAGACCAATTAGTGACATGCATTTACGAGACATGGATGCAGGTGAGGGATGGATGCAAGTGAGGCAGAGAGGAGAGCTAGGAAGAGGAGGAGGAGAGAAAAGCTCAGTGCGTCGTCGTATTGTGGTCGCATAGTTTTGTCAAACTAAAAGCTTTGTAGAAAAGGAAAGGTTTTAACCCACGGTTAAAAGTAGTGAGGGTGACCGCCCCAGGATTGAGGCCACAGGAGAGGAATCTCTAGGGAGCAGTTAAAGGCCCTGCTCCCTATTCTATTCTTGCTGATTTTTAAGAATCACCAGCTACCCTGCGTTTTTGGATCACAGAGCTCAGGATGGATGATAAGGTTCCTTTGATGCCTATCAGATCTTCTAGGCTCTGTAAAACGATCTGATGGTCGATGGTGTCAAATGCAGCACTGAGATCTAGAAGAACATCCACAGAAGCGAGGCCTGTATCTGAAGCGGTTAGGAGGTCTTTTGTGGCCTTTACCAGTGCCGTCTGCCGAGCGAAAATATACTCCTGCGCACAGAATTGAGCATTGCAAAATTACATCAGATCCTTCTCTTTTTTCTCTAGAATGCTTTAATTACCGTACACAAACATAACTATGAGTCTGACGAAACCTTGAAGAAAAAACAAGGGAAGAATGAACCAAAGCATATTAAATATTCAAACATTCTATCCTCTTCTAAGAGGTGCACAGGGAAGGGAGTTGGGGTGGGGGTGCGGGGCAGAGACCGCGAATGTGTGTGTTTTTATTCACTCATGATGGGTAACTCTCTTCAGCCTTTGTTTACAAAGCATATCACGAATAGTGGGTTAAAAAAACTGCTCAAAACAAATTCCAGGCAGTCTGGTGGTCGTAAAAGCACCCATCCGATGTAGTAATGAGGTGTTTCTATTAGGTATTTAACCAATAATAATAAAGAATCCATAAAACATGAATTTTAGTGAATGTCCGATTTCTTTGGCCGGTGGCTATAACACAGCTTTTTGTAAACTAGCCTACATTGGCTAGGGTTGATGATTGGCTGTAAAAGTATAAAAGTAACAGTATACGAAAGCACGCTTATGGCGTATAGCAAAAGAAAAATGATTGTCAGCATAATGACGCCTGTGTGCCTCGGTGCTTTGAATGCAATTGTTACGTTTCCCAGAGTCACCATGGGAATCCATGCGTTTCACCCTCGGCATTTCCGACAGCAAGTACAAGCGATAAGGGGATGAAGTGAAAGGGGCGAGGTGGGCGTGACGTCATGGCACGGTGCCCGTCCATGTTTGGTGGAGGGAATCTAAGAGCTAGAAGTCTCGAGTTTCGGACCCTTGTCAAGCAGTATGCAGTCACCATTTACTGTCATTAGTATAATACAGATAATTCTGCATTTTTTTTTCACGAATGGATCCGGGATAAGTTCTGACTGGGCACCGGCAAAAGCCAAAGCGAGTCGCTGAGGACTCTTTCCCCACCCGCAACCTAACAGATGAGTTGGTGTCTCACTTTCAAAAAAGAAAGGAGAAAAAAAGATTTCTCTGTGGATGCTTCGTCTTTCCTTACCAGCGCAATTAACGTTCTAAGCTTTCTTGAAGGCTTTCTAAATCTGACTGGAGTCCTGCGGGTGGTCTCGTATGAGCCGTTTCGAGGGAATTACGAGGGGTCGGAGGCTCCGCCAGCACACGGGGGCTTGAGGATGAGGATACCCAGAGGAGAACGCCTGTTTCTCGCCATGTGCCTGTGCTCGCTCTTCTTCGTGGTGCTTTACTTTCAGAGCATCACCAAACCAGGTGAGAGGTCAATAATATTCTACTACTTCACACTTTCATTTGAACTATGTATATTATAATTTTGAAAGGGTTCACAGTGAGAGTCAATGGGCTATTTGTGTTGAAACTGAGTTGGAAATGAAGTTTTTCTCATTCCAGTAGTTACCCGTGCGATTCTATTCGCCTCTGCGGGTAATCGACACCCGTGGGTTAATATGTCGTATCTACATACAGTATATGCGTGTCATCATTGCTCTTACCGAGAGTTGAGACATTAACAAGTGAAATGAAAATCAGCAGATGACATTCGCTCTCATAGGAATGTGAAATGGACAGACTTGACTATAAAAACGGTATCACCAAGGAGGATCTAGTAATGGTTTGACATGCGAATTTGTAATTCATTTGCACCACTACGCCTGTGCGGTTTTAGGTCTCAACATCTCTCGGCGGGTTAAAAAAGTCAACCACAACAAGCCACGATTGCATATGTGTGTGCGTGTGAGTGTGAAACCATGTATACAGCATGTAATGAAATGTGAATAATATGAAGTATGAATAAGCGTACTGTAGCGTAGGAATGTTTTGAAACCCCCCTCTGTAAGACCCCCTGCATTCCTCAGCCTTTCCTTTCCTGTCCTTTCCTTTCCTTTCCTTTCCTTTCCTTTCCTTTCCCACTCCCTCCAACACCAAGACTGTTCCAGACACAGGACTGGAATACATATTGATCGCTTGGTGATACTGTATGACCTCAGGATTCATTGTTAAAAGAACAGGAAGACATTGCACTCATGATTGAATTGTGGTTATTTGTCATGGTAAAGCGAAATGGCACATGGATGTGGAGGAGAAATACTATACAATTTTGTTAGTATGGACCAAAATGAGGAGGGCAAGAGAGACAGATAAATTAATAGGTATCTTGGTAAAACTGTATGCATCCTTTATTTATTGAGACAAGTGAGGCAGTCTTTCATTAAAGCCACATCTGCAATTGCGATTGTCTCTCAGTACTTTCAACGAGTTTCATTTAGTATATTTACTGTATAGCGCCATAAAATACAGCTCAGAGACCGTTTTGCACTAGGTTAAAGTTATTTCACCTCATGGATAATAAAACATCACTCAGACACACATAATTGATAGATGTCTCATGTGGTGGTATTAGACAGAAATCGTAATCATTGTTATGAAGCGAGAATCTGTCATCTCTGCTGTTTCAAAAGGGGCATTTACTTGTTGTGTGTGGCACTGACAAGATGTTCATCCCTTTGAACCTCTCCACAAATGAGCTGTTGGTGTCCATCCTGCCCAGGCTTGCTTTGTGTACTTTCCAGCCACACTTAAAGTTGTGCAGACCACATGAGGCAGTCACTAAAAGGGCCAAGTTGCAGGAAGCCAACAAAGCCTGTAGCTTCCTTAATTACTGTTGATCACGACAAAGCGACTCGAAAATCAGAGTCCTTATTCAGTGATATTGTTTCCCCCCTTATTATCTCTATTTTTCACATCTGCTTTCAACTGACCAGAGTAGTTTTTATGAAACAGTCACTCGCCATTTATCTCTTGAAATGACAGACTGGCACAATAAAATGTATGATTTATACACCAACTCAGCACATTTACAGTAAATTACAATGAAGACAAGTTGTGTATCCTAGTTTTGCTGTATATCATGTAAAATGTCATTCCATTTGGTCTTGTGATCTCTATTGACCAAGTCTACCACTGTAACAAAACATGCTTTAATTCTGCATGTCTCCAAATAATGGTATATATTGTGTTGAATGAAAAAAAGTCCAGATAAAATCAATCTTTCCCATCAGATCTTCCCGAAGGCAAGAAGTATGTGTGTGAGAATCACAGACACTTATTTCATCTCAAAGGTTAAGTTTCAGTTTTCACGTAAACGGGTCACACCTAAATGCATAATGAATAAATATGTCCAGTTATCGCCCTGCTAGCTACCGATGTCTCACCATCATACATATATGTACTTACTGATTTCTGTCCAGAAGGGAAAATAAGTCTCAAGTTTGCATGTCACTTGGCCTCACCATCTTGATAGCCTGTTCAATCATACTGGATTTGGATGTAAGGCGTGACAGACAGATATTGGTATAGATGAAAACAGAGAGGTTGCACCATTCATTATGTGCTACTGTGTTTGCACAATATCATGGTCCATAACAGCTCAATGCCAAGAGGAACTTGGTTTTGTAAGTGATTCCATCAAGGAGTGTTATCTTACCACAGAGCCTGGTTGTGGTGACAGTGCCAATTAGTGTTTGTTGGCAGTGATTGACAACATAAAATGGAAAGCTGCATCATTTGTAGATATCGGAAATTTAATTAGAATTGTAGGTGATGATCGGTATGTTGAAATGTTCAAATAGGAGTGTTTGCACAATCTGATTATTGACCCAAAACACATACAGCAAGGGCCTGAGCAGTGTAACTTTAGCTGTATATGTCAAGAACATTCACTGTTTTTGCAAAGCAAAAGTACATTCTAATCAAGATTCGCAAGTGCTTCAACTCTCATCCCTTCAAATTTATGTAGTTAACCACCCATTGGAAATTAATTTGGCTTTTAGCCATTCCATCTAAATCTAGTTTGATGGTTTGGGAGATTGCTTTGCAGGAATTCACCCAAACTAAGATGAATCCCTTTACCTACATGACTGGGAAATTGCATACGTGGTAACTTAAATTGCCAAGTCAGAGTAAAGGTTCGCCAGATTATTTGAGAGCATGTGGACTGTGTTAAAAATAAAAAAACATAATCCGCCTCTTGTCTGAGAATGAGCTCACATTTGCAGCATCATGCAGATGTCCTTCTGTATGCACCATCTCAACCACAAGTCTTGTCATTTGTCAAATGACAGGAAGTTAAGATCGTTGTCAAACTTCCGTTGTCACAGTTTCTGAGCCCACAGACTAGCCCTGGTATTCAGAATGAAAAATCAGACCTCTCTGACAAGATGTATTAGACTGAGTCAAGTCAGGTTTTGTGCAGCAACAGTTAATATTTAAGGGATCTCTTTGTGTCAGTGCCAGTTAATCTTGGACAGATATGTCACTTGTTTTTACACTGTAAGTGTAGGTCTAAGATGGTTAAGATTGTAACAGGCTAAACCAACAACACAATGCAACACAATGGCTAAAATGAAGTGTTTTACACTAGATACATTTGATGGCTATGCTGGACATATGAATGAACATATGGTTCATTCACGTTCCCCTCAAATGCTGTGAATCACCACTCCACAAATGCAATATCTGGCATGTGCGCTGTACAATATCTGATAATGACGCAATTGCATGGTACTGTGTTAGATCAAATGGTCAAAAGCATGACCACGTTACTCAATGTTATCTTAAATTTGAATGTGTGGTTCAACCATCAGTGCTTGTTATCGAGCGCAAAGTATAAGGTTCCGTAGAGGAAAATCTTTTTGGTAAAAATGACAGATTAACGTATGCCTGGCTGACCAAAACCTCCAAATAAAACGGATACATTGGTTTGACGCATAAACCTCTTAGTTTGTATGGAAGTCTAGATATCATCTTAAGTATTTCAGATGGATGACTGAGATGAATTTCAAGCCAACAGAGCACGCGACTCGGTTTCACACTGTGTTTTGAATCTCTGGATTGGATAAAATGGTCTTTTTTGCCATAGAAAATTGTTTCTTAACTGAAAGGGGTAATTGTACTAGTTGTTACTATTCCTATCCAGTCTCAATTTTCATACATACATAATTAGGGTAGAAAATAGTTTCATGAAAACCAATTTTTTTCTTTCCCTCATATTCTCGTTCAGATGGCAACCTTGACTACTTAGCACCATGATACAATGTTGTGCATGTGTATGCTTATGTGTTTCTCAGTAGTGCAAAATTCATTGGTGGGCAGGATTACACTATTGTTTGTGAGGTGACCTTGAGTACAGATAGACGTTTGACTGTAATTCTACTTTAGTTGAGGGCCACAAAACCTCACAGGAATGCTTAATGTCTTGACCTTGTTTCAGATGCTGAACTATCTGAAATTTCAGACTTGCTTGAGATGTCCTTTCAAGTGCTTTTCATACATGGAAAAACTTTTTTTTAGATGCATGTGCATGCATTTGAATCATCTTTAGAGAACATTGCATGTCTCTCTTGCACGTTCAAGAGACTGGATGCTTTATTCAGGTCTGCTTATTACTCAGCCTCATTTCAATGAGTGGCAGCATGAGAGCGGTACAATTCTGCTTTGTTCAGTCCTAAAAAAGAAAACATGCAGGAATTGTTGCTCACAGGAACTTTTCGACCTGATTGCATGAATTCATGAATCTCATGCCATGCATTGATTGCATTGCCTGTAGAACCAGAGAACAGAGACTTATCTTTTTTTGAACTGGTTAAACTCTCAGACATGAATATCTTCTCTGCATGTGGTGCTGCATGGTTGCATTACATACCCGACATCAAACACACTAGGGGGTGCTTTGTCCTGTTCCTGGAGCTGCATGACAGCAATGCAAAGCTGACCCTCATTTTCATGCCATGTCACCTCTGTCGCTTCAAAAACAGATTCATTAACTTTTGCTTAGTCATAGACATCATTCTGGCAGAAGGTTACACTTCGCTTTTCAGCAAGTCCACTAATCAGGTTAGGAGTCCCTCTCTGCATTTAACCCTTGACCTGATATCAGTGTCTCACAACTGTCATCAGATGAGGGAAATGTGATTTGAAATGTACTATCATCAAGCCACTGGCAATTACCCTTCTCATCATAAAATCATCAGCATTTTGACAAATAATGTTAAGTAATAGGAACACTGGCAATGCAATGCTCATGTTCATGAATTTACCTTCTCAGGATTATTTGTACATGCACAAATCACTACCAAGAGTCTGGCTGGCATCAGTGTGATTATTGAGACAATCAACCAACATGTTGTGTTAGCTTAAGGCTCCATTTCATGGGGGATATGGGGAGCGCCTAGTGCAACACGTGTTAGTCATTTGTTCAGCATCACCATGCAGAGTATATCCATAGCCGATGTGCTGTTATTCTACGAATGTTTTATCTTGTGCCGTTATACCAGCTGCCACATGGCATTGCCCATGCTTTCAAATGACCGAACGTTTTTGAACTTTAGAAATACAAAACCTTAAATTGGCTTTATGTGTCTGAGCTGCAGGCCAGTTTCTAAAGAGGTACTGGCAATGAACGACACCCTGCTGTAGTATGGGAGTGAGAGTGCTTCCTGGATTTTAGAGTGACTCCCCTGGTGAGATCAGACCAACAGCTGGTTTAAGTCTCACAGCCCATCAAGTGATCACTAAGCATTCTGTTGACTTGTTTCCCTCTTTTCATCCTCAAATTCTATGTCAACTATGGTTGAGATGACAACTATCACGCATTACATACGTGCATATTACATACAAATAGTGTACATATACTACATATTGACGTTGTCAAATAGTTTTGGAATGAGTCCACCTCATTCCATGAAACATAATCCACCCTTGTAATGCATGCAATGTGTGAATGAAGGTTTGCATAATAGATGTAAGCATGTCCTGTGTAACAATAACCATTAGATGTTTACAACAAAGGCCTTGAGAATTTAGGAATCTGAAGACTTACTTCTAGTGAATGCAAATGCAGTCATGTTGTGTTTTGGAGTGAATCCCTCTGAAGTGCTGCTCGGGGATTAAGTGCAAGGTGTTGCTTATGTTATTTTTCCCTCAACATGGCCAAGTGGAGCTGCATGTAAATATCCAATTTACAAGGAGAGATGGAAAGCCTTTTCACAGCTCTCACTATTTCTAGATGTGAAAGTTCAGGCAAAACTCAACAGAGTGCTTGTTGGTAATTTTCCCTGCAACACTCAGCTGCACTCTGTCACTTTCACTCGATATTTATCATTTCATTCATTAAATGCAGAAAGACTCGTTGCCTCTCTTTATCTGATGAAAATTAATTTGCTTGATAGTAATAATCCCAGATCCTGGTTTCAATCAATTTTGTGCTCTCAGGTTTCATGCCCCTAATGACCTCAGTCATGATTACGAATGTGAAAAAGAGAGGAAACAAAGTCATTGAAGAAAGTTGGAGAGATAGGGATTTTTGTAATAAAGTAGGATATTGTTTGTTAGCTTGCTGTGTTTATGACTAGTAATGCCTCTGCTGAAGCCAAAGCCACATTGGTTGTGTTTTGTAACTTTGCACTACTTTGCAGTGTACTTCAGGTTGTCGTGGTTCTATGCAGACCTGTTTGGCTCAATATTGAAACTGGCTGTTGTGCTCCCAGCCTGCCAGGAATTGGTATGTTCTGGTGCAAAAATGCGACAGAATGGAGATTTGGTAACAGGAGGTCAGATGGACATGCGGCAGATCAGGATGTGTGGTTAACAATGAAGTTAAACATATCCAATCATGATAACAAAATCCATGCACAATGAGTCAGTCTAGTGTGATGTGTCGCTGACATGTTAAATGCGTTGGTAAGGGAAACGCGGTGACAGCGAGAAGATAATCGGGGGGTTGGATCATGTGGTAAGAGAGCAAAAATAAAAAGCTTAGTAAACAGCATTCTGCAGGGCACACAGGATTGTGATTAATTCAATTAATTAATATCCATCATGTGGATGTAGAATGTTATCTGTCACGTCATTCTAAACTTAAAGTTATTTACTTTTTTAAACCTTGCAACACACAGACACAGACACACACACACACACACACACACATCGTAAACTAACATTATCGTCACCAAAATAATGCCAGGAGAACATTTGAAAACCTACATTGAACCATACCAACAGTGGCCTCCATCTAAATGTCAGTGAGTGGAAATGATGACGTGTGACGTGCATGATGATGTTAATGGCAAGAGGCGATGGTTTCAGAACAAAACCACAGTTGTTCTGTTTCGTAATGTGCACATTGACTGTGCAAATGATCTATTATCCTGCCGCAGCCTAAGCAACTAAGAAGTTTCTATTGTGCCAGTTATTGCATCAGCTTTTTATTAGATGCCTTGTCATGGATTCATGTATTCTCGTAATATGTTCACAGCATTTTTCAGCCCCAAAGCCGCCCAGGAAATGAAAATGTTTTTGTGTGCTGATTTCATGGACAGTGCTCCACTGTGGAGTTACAAATTGTCCCCCCAGGACATCGATCTGATCCTTGCTGTTTTTACCACAGATGCTTCCGCTGGAATTTCGATATTTAGATAAGTCGAGAGCTCACTACAGAGACAAGTGGGCTCTGGGCAATGCTGCGTCACAAGAGGTCAGCCTGTGTGTCACTCTGTTTCTCATCGTCTGATCCTCCTTCACTTCAGTTTTTGTCAGCACTGATGCAGACAAGTTCTCCTGGTCGTCATCAAAATGAAATAAACTGTCTTGATTTGGTAGTTGATGAGGCTTTTGGACAGGATGAGCTGGATTTGTTATTTCCTCATGTTGGTATGACACTCAAACCCACATATTCATGTAAACGCACACCAGTGCCCATATTTTCAAATATTTGTGGGGCAGTGAAATTCACTTCTTCTTAATATCTTTGGTTATTCATGACTATCTCTGACTACATATTTGCAGTAGAGACAGAGACGTATCTGAGAGAAACCTCTTTTTCCTTGGAACGCCTCTACTGTAACGTCCTTCATTATGCTCTTCCTTGCCAGGAGACTGATATATCCACCATATGATCTTGTGCTTTTTGTCTTTTGGTTGTGCTGGCCACCTTCCAAGTTTCCCTGCCCCTCATAATCATTACGCATCATTTCTCTCTATTTCTGCACAATTTCCTGTACTCTAACTGTGAAAATTTTAGTAGCCATTTCGTTGGCATCGGGGGCCACATGTGCAAAACAAATCTTGGCACTGGCATTTGTTCTCACATAACAACACTGACTGGGTAGAAGGTGAGTGGAGGGATTGTAGTGGCAAATGTGTTAAAAGGGTCAGGAGGAGCATGGATGAATAATGAATGGATTTTCTTGCTCAAATTGAACTTCTTTAACCACATTGAGCCTTCTCCATAGTCCATATTGTGATCATGTAGGCATGGTTCCGGTGTAAATAGGTTTGGAATTTTGATGTGTCCCAAGTGTCTTTGATGTGCTAGAGAAAAAGTTGGCGCAGCTATAACAACAGAGAGAGAGTGAAAGAAGAAGTTTAGAGGAGACAGTCAGAGGGAGGGTGGGTTTGAAAAGAACATTATGTTCTTAAAGAATCAGTAGATGAGAGGAGGGATCACGGCAACAAAGCCAGACCAGTGGAGGGAAGGAAAGTTGGCTCTGACAAAGCTCGCCTCTAACTCCACATGGGCATCTGCTCTGTGTAACTGAATACACATTTTCAGTTCATTGCTTGTTTGTGGTAAACAAAAAGTCTCATGAATAGAAGGACTTCATTGTGTGAATGAAATGAGCATTTCTTTTTCAGGACGACTGCACACGTACACTGGTGTTTGTCACAACCTGGAAATATTTTTTACTGCCTCACAAGTGATTGAGTCATGACGAGTTTGTAATTGGTGTTATTGTTAGGTCTTAAATTGTCTCTTTCTTTGTTCCCCAGAATCCACTCTGACAAGGAGCACCAGGCCAGGGAAAAGCAGAGGAGGCGCACTGCAGACCCTTTACAACTCTGATCAAGTGAGAACACACAAACACACACACACATATTCAAAGACGTAAGTTCTTCTTAAAACAACAATCTCAAATAAATGTTTAGTCCAGTTTGGAGTTTCATCCAGAACAGAGTTTGCACTCTTTCCAGGTGTTAACATTACCATATCTCCCTTGTTGACGTTACAAACATTGGAAACAAACAACTAAGCTTCCTCCATCCCTTTTTCTACCAAATCTATTCATTTATGTATATATTTTTTGGTGTCCCTGAAAAGCGCCTGCCATGAGGTATTAAGTGAAAGACTTTGAGCTTCATTTCTAAATGGCACCTCTCCCCAGAGCACTTTATCATGACCTCACTCGGTCCATTCATACATTAAAGGCAGTAGAGCACAGGTGTCAAACTGATCCAGTAAAGGGCCGTGTGGGTGCAGGTCTTTGTTCCAACCAAGCAAATACACACCTGAGTCTACTAATCAAGGGCCTTAGCAAAGACGACTGGTTGACTAATTGACTCA